>PYAF01003870.1:1517613-1571989 GCA_007407185.1 Glycine tomentella
GTCTATTTATTAAATTTTTTTAATTTGTAGAAAACAATCTAAAATGACACTTATTTTTGGACGAAGAGAATATCATCTTCTTCATTTAATTAAAATATTGAGGTTAACATTTGAACTAATTGATTTCATCACAAAAGTGTAAAAGTTATTAAGATTTGAATGATTTATGATTTATCAACTTTCTTTTTTACTTGTTATAGATGGATTTGAATTATTTTCATAATTGAAAATTAATATTCCTTCTATCTTAAAATAAGTGCCGGATTTAATTGTCCTAAAATAAGTGTTGCATTTGACTTTTTAATATAATATTAATTGTTCTTTTACTAATACTCCTAATAAGTGTCACTTTATTTTTCAATGTAATATTAATACTAATGTTTTTTTTACTGAATTAATACTCATGTTAGTTTTGTAAAATCACTACTATCTCTTATCTATTTATTAGTTTTTCTTGATCTATATAAAACAACTTAAGACACCCCTTATTTTAAGATGGATGAAATAAATATGTGAGTAATGAGAAAAATAAAAAAAAATTATTAACCAAATATGTGAGTAATGAGAAAAATTTATTATTAACCAAGTATTCATAACTCATAATCATAAATTTTAATTTAATATAATTTATTATAGGTAAATGTCAATTAGTGTTATTAGGATATTAGCTAGTTAAGAAATTAAAAAGAGAATTTTTTTTATTAGAATACGTAATATTATATTGTTTATAACCTTTTTTATGCTGTCTTATGATGTTTAAAATAAATATTTTTTTAGTTACTTAAAAATACTCCAAAGACAATTGTTAGCGAAACTCTTTATTATATTGTAAATTATTATGAGACCTTGAGAATTTAAAACTCAAGGCCTTTGCAATTAACTCTTCTAAAATTTCGGTAACAACAAAGCTTAAAACAAAAAAACCAATGCTTTATTTGTATAGTAGTTTCATGTGACACTAGTTTTCACACATCTTAATTTTAAGCAAATAAAAATAAAAACACATTATATAAAAAAAAAAACAGTGCTACATCCGTACCTAATTATTAATTTAATCACTAGTAGCATACATAAATCCTACACTGTTCTTAGATGATTCTATGTCAGGCACGTGGACAATTTGGCTAACAGATTTCGTCCACTCATACACAAGACCAAACACATTACCTAAACGGAAAGCAAAATCCATTCTTTATACGCAACATTTCATTAACTATCTTACACTATAGTATAAAAATTATTATTATTCAAACCCTTGTGAGTTTTGAAATGCAGAGCTCAAAGCACGCACCGTTGGGACAAAACAAGAAGAAAATGTTAAAAAACTGAGGAAGGTTTTTGAATTGTGGAGAAACTGACAAAAAGACGAGCTCTTGTGTAAGATACACAAGTTAGATTTCCAAGAAAGGGCAATGCTCTCATAATAATAGTAATAATATTAGAAGACATTAATTATTGTGAAGAAGAATCATTTTTCCCAAAATGACCCTTTTGTTTTGTACTCTTCCTCCCTCCAATGTGTTTGAAAGTTGCACACTCATAAATAAGCCACCACCTAGTGTTGTGTCACAGTTCATAACAGCTTTAATTCAAACTTTCAAACCCCATTTTTATTTTTTCTCTTCCTTTCTTTCTTTCTCGTGTGCCTTTCTAGTGTCTTGGATTTCCTGGTTTTCTGTTTCTTTCTGGGGTATGTCTTTTTCACTTCATCATTTACTCTCTTTTTTTCTCTCATTTTGTTTCAAATATATATATATATATATATATATGCAAAACACTTAAAGTGTTTTCCTCAACTTTGTGATTTTAGTCTTTGTTGACAGATATTTCTCCCTTTCTCATTTGTGGTGATGCTTTCAGATCCTTCAACAGTGTTAGCTGATTGACACCATTGTTCTCTTATGCAAAATATTGTCATCAAAGGTGAGTGTTTGAAATCTGTAGTATATTCTCATCAATAGTATTGTTCATTAATTCCATAGAACAATAGAACATGTGTTGTTTCGTATTTCCACAATGCTTTTGGAATCTATAGTACATTTTTTTTTCCTTCCATTCTCATTTTTCTTTGCTTTCTGCAAATATAAGCAATTTTCACCACACGTGTGGTGGGTTGATATTTGTTTTGATTTTTATTTTTATTGAGGGGAATGACCATTAATTTTTTTATCCTCAAAGTTTCTAACTTTCTATTGTTTTTCTTCAGTTTTTGAGTGTTTCTTTGCTTACCGAACTCATAAATGAACACACATTCGGAGAGTCCTCACCATGCCATGAAGATCTTATCCCTTTCAGTTGTTCCTCTGCAGTGTGCAGTGGCCATTGACCCTTGTCTTCTGAATGCCATTTTTTTATAGTATTAGTTTTTTATATATGTATATCTTTTAAAGAAAGTTTTTATGATGCCTAATAAATGTTACTTTTAAATCTTTAATTATTACCATGATGTCTATTAATCTCAGAAACAGATACAATAATTAAATGATATCTAATAAATGTTACTTTTATATCTTTAAAATCTTCAAAACTGGCACAATAATTTAATAATCATTGATACCATTAGTAGAATGAAAATATCATTTGTATTCTTCAGATCTTTAGTTGTCTGCAAGTGGGGTAAAATATTTTTTTTTCATATGCGATTTTTTCAATATTTGAACAATATTTCTATACCATTTACTGTTATGAAAGGTTGATTAATTTTTTCACTATTCTTTTTTATTAAATCTTGTATGGCATGAGCTAAATTTGTTTTTTTTTTCATCAGTCTCACATTTCACGCGCACGTGAGTGCGTGATTAAATAAATCCATGTAATTTGTCTGATGTTATGTTTGGTAGCATGGCTTTCTTTTCTCTTTGAATCCATCTGCCAAACATGGCAGTAGGGAATGTTGTGTTGTGTTGGAGGGATTTGAGAAGAAAAGTAAAGAAAATGTGATTAGTATTTAAGGACATTGAAGACCCTCTTCCTCTTGCTCTTTGGAGGAGCCTAAACTTCCAAATAAATTGCTTTTATCTACTATTCCCTTGGATGTGTGATTACTTTCTTTGTCTGAATATGAGGCATGGAGATATTAGTCTCTCCAAAGCATGTTTGTGAAAAGGGCATCTTCTACTATACACATTATTCCGTTATCTATTTGTCCTTATGCAAGATTTATAAGATTTTGACAAAAAAAGTTACTTTATGCTATCTTTTGTAACTTTTGTCTAATATGTGAAAAAGAACAAATGTTAAAATTTATGCTATCTGAATTTCTTTAATTTAAAAAAGAGAAAAAATAAAACTCTTGCTTAGAACTCAAAATTTAAAAGTACAAATGTTTTTATGAAATATTTATGTTATTCACATGTTGCATAACTTTTCACACATTATATACATATCTAGTGTGAAAGTATTGTCATTGTCATAACAATTCATAGTTTTTAATTGCATTGATTCCAAAAAGAGTTGTATGTGGTCACATTATATTTTTAACGTTAAAGGTAAATGAACTTTCACTTGTGATACAAATTCACTACTACACTACAAGAATTTGAATCTCTCTCTCTTCATATGCATCTGTATCCACTATCGGGTAGTGTTGCCATTCCTTTTTATAATGTGGGGTCTTGATGGGTTCAGTTTCCTAAAAGGGAGAGACAATTCCAGAGAGAAAGGATATTCTACCATCTGAATATCATTTTCATTTCTGTGAAGTGTCATTTGAAGCATATAAATAAATAAAAAAGAGATAATAAACAGAAGAATATATTTACCAAATAACTGTGGGCTCCAACATTACTTTTTTTTTCCTGGTCTGTGATAGTCAGTCCCCACAATTTTCAAATTGACACAAGATCTTGATAAAAATGACAAGATTTTCCTTCAATAATTGTTTTACCTACTGCTATCTACAAGTTACATGGACTGAGTAACTTCTCAACTATTGATTTTTTTTCTTAACAAGTTTGTTTGTTTGTGTTACAATTATTCATTTTTTCTTTTGATGTTAATGAGCTAACGTTTGATACTTGCTTTTAGGATCTCATCATTGCTAAGCTCCTGATTCAAAAAAGAGGTCCATGAACAACAAACTACTTTAGACTACAACTCAGAAGCCAAGGTAACAAAGCACTGATATGACTACTATTTGAGTTGTACCCTCTGTCAACTCCATTATACAACCACTTGAATATGTTGTGGGCCTAGTGCAGTTAATGGTGAATTGAAATAGTGCTTACTTCTTTGCTAGGAGTATCAGGTTGCTTTTATATATATGGGGTCACATAAAAATTCTTTTTTGCCTTTCTTGGGGTGGTTGTTTTGTATTGTCTATGAATTTTAAACTGTGGACCATTGTTTTGTATTAGGTTGCATTTACTCCGTTTGTGTAAAACATGCAACATTTACATCACTTGCATGCTTTTAAACAACGCAAAAAGCACTGAATAAAGTGGGTTCTAACTCTGCATGCTTTCTTGCTTTTGGGGGTGGTATTAAAAGCATACTTTTACAGCATGTCATTGTTTGAACACAGGACCAGTGTGCAATATGGGGCTGCTGCTTTATTCATCTTTTTTTTTATCCCTTGATTTTTCCGAAAGGGTCTTCTACCTTCCTAGTTTCTAGTGGAAGATAAATTTTGGTATCTTGGATTTAAATCAATTGCCTTTTAGTTTAATAGCCACGGTTGTAGTGAGTTGGCTCCTTTATGATAATGTGGGTCCAAGGCTTTCAAGGTCATAAATGTACATGGCCATTGTGAATTTCTTTGTCTCTCTATATCTCTTCTTACCTAATTATGGTTAGGAGAAGGTTGAGGCTAGATGAGGGAATATGAAAGCCTAACTGCCATTAACTTGAAACTACTCCATTTGCTTCATATAGTGCTTCATAGAGGGATAGTGAAATCTTGAAGAATGTTTTCTCATTGTCATTTCTCTAATGTTAATAAAAGCTGGCAAGTGCAAAATTGCTAAAAAGGTTCCATGCCCCCTCTCCTCTACCCCTTTTGTTATAAATGGTGCATTGTTTATCTTGTACCTTTTATTCTATTATTTCTATCTATATAAGTAGGTTATGCCCCTTCTTTTATAAATATAATTATGTGTACTGCTCTTCATGTTTCTAGTGTTTCTAGATTGGACAGAGTTTACTTGTTCATACAGTTTATTCATTTGAACTTGCACTTTTGTTAGCAGGTGAGACTATTTTTGCCAACAAATCCTTCGTAGTGTTCCATCGTTTGCTATCTTCAAGCATATCAAATGCCAAGATCAAGGTTGGATAATTGTATCCATTTGTAGTAATAATATTCCATTGCTTTCATATACTAGCATCTCTATATCTATATTCTCTGATTGCTAATAAACTTAATTTTATGTTTTCTCTCTGTTTTCCTTGTTCATCAACCAAGCAATGCATGTCACTCTTAGTGCTGCTTATATATGTGTGTGTGTGTGTGTGTGTGTGTGTGTGTGTGTGTGTGTGTGTGTGTGTGTGTGTGTATATATATCTGGTGCATTTGTCAAAGTTATATTTGTATTTGGTTTTTCCCTGGTTCCAATTTTATTGATCTATCCGCACAATTATATATATCTTTAACTCTCCCTCTAATGAATAAAATCTGTATGATGAATGGAAATGTATCATATCTGTTAATGATGAAAACTACTTCTGAGCCAGTACTTATAAGCTAAGTTTTGGGTTACATTGGTTGTTGAGTTTTTTTTATGAGCCTCTTTGAGTGATTCTCATCACACATCGAGAAATTCTGCATTACATTGTTAGATAAAATTGTTCTTTGGCACCTGGCGGAACAAGCCAAGTTTTGAAGTTGAAAGTTTTTTTGGCTATATCAGTACATGATGATCAATGTAAGGATGAAGGTTCAGATCACCATTGTGAAGACTGTTGAAACTAAAACAAGTAGTTTCTTTATCTGCTTCTGCCTTTAGTATACAATGTTATTATTGATCTCTATGCTATTTATCATGTTATGATATATTTATTGAAAATTGGTGTATTACAACACAATTTTGATGTGGAACATGTTACTATGTTGTGTCCCTTGACAAGAAAAGGCAGCCAATTCCATATCTATTTTTCAGTTAACTGGTAGTTTCTTTAAATAGTTTTTGATGTAGCCTTCATTTACAACCAGGGGGTCTGAGTTGCCTCAAAGGCAGTCTCCACGAGGTTCACATCAACATCGGACATCAAGTTCTGACTCTGATCCATTGCATCATCGGCCGATTGCTGACCGAAGTCCAAAGCTAGGAGACCGGCGTTCCCCAAGAGGTACTCAATCTGAGGGATTAAATCAGAAGAAGCTAGGAACTCGCATTGCAGATTTGGAATCTCAGCTCGGTCAAGCACAAGTGGAGTTGAAAGTTTTAAAGGACCAGCTAGCTTCTGCTGAAGCTGCAAAGAAAGAAGCTCAAGATGAGCTAGTGAAGAAAGCTGTGCAATCTGTAGTGCCAGTGGTAGAGAAGCTCCAAGAGAAATCCACTTCCAAGAATGCTCCAGAGTCTAATAAAACTGAAATCAAACCCAAAGATGTTATACCTGATGACAACCAACAAGAGACTGATGTGTTTGAAGTTCCAATTGAGAAGTTGACAATTGAATTCAGCAAACCTGCTGCTGATCAATCAGAAAAGGAAACTCAACCATTCGAAGACACAAATGCACCAGCAATATCAAAGCCAGAAAAGCTTTCTGTGGATGAACATGAACTGACACTAAAGAATGACGAAATTGCATTGTTAAAAACCGGTTTGGAAGAGAAAGGTAAGGAGTTAGAGTCCATGAGTAACGAAAAGGAGAATCTGAAGAACCAACTGAATGAAGCAGTTTCAAAAGTGTCTGCTGCTCAAACCAAGGAAGAAGGAATGACCTTGCAGTTGAACCAACTGAGAGAAGAGTTGGAAACCAGTAAAGCCAATGCAGACAAGTTGGATGAGAAGTTGAAATTTGTGGAAGCAGAAAAGGAGGGGTTGGAGTCAGAGATGAAGAAGCTAAGGGTGCAAACTGAGCAATGGAGAAAAGCAGCAGATGCTGCAGCTGCAGTGCTTGCTGGGGGTGTAGATATGAGTGCAAGGATTCCTGAAAGGTGTGGCTCCATGGATAAGCACTTTGGTGGCACATTTGAGACACCTGCTGGTAGGTACAATGGCTATGTGGGATCTCCTGGTATGGCTGATGACTTGGATGATGGTTTTGGAGGCGGAAAGAGGAAGGGTTCTGGGATTAGAATGTTTGGTGATTTATGGAAAAAGAAGAGCCAAAAGTGATGTCTGGCTTATATATTCAGTGAGCGAATTAGTAGTACTTTAACGAAGGTCATGTTTTGATGGTAGCAGAAACTGCAAAAGCAGTTGCTTGCTGTTTTGCATCTTTCTGGTATCTTAGTCATTTGTGGTATTATTAAGGCCATTAAGCGTGCGTGTAGTGTTACTGTTGCATGATCTGTCCAAGGTAGTGATGTGAACTTTTGAAAGATGGATTATATATTTCACTTCTCCTAAAGCTGTGATGAGCACTTTTACTTGTTTTTAGGCATATTCTCCGGTTTTGCACTACTTGGAGTAATGTCTTAAAGAACATGCTTCATTTTCTGTTAACTTCGGTATGACTAAAAAAAAAAACGTTAATATCTAAAATGTATATTGTTTGCTAGTGAGCAACTTAACTTCTTATGTGGAACCTCATTATCAATGGCTGAGGAAGGCAATATATTGATTTGATAGATAGATGCTGGAAACAAATGCATTATCCCAATACTGAAGAGGTAGCTTAGCTTGAGTAAAGTTAGACCAAGCTCCATAATATGCTGCCTATGCTTGCGCTCTACTACACCATTTTGATGGTGAGTGTTAGGATATGAGGAGGAGGAAGAGTGTGTTAATATAGTTAGACTACTAAGGAGTTAGTTAATTAGTTAGAGGGATTTATTTGTTATAAATAAAGGGAGAGGGATAGGAGAGAGAGGTGTGTGTAATCAGTTTTTTTGATTGAGCATTAGCTCTTTGTGAAAGGAGAAATCCTTTGTGAAGGGGAAATCCTTGGAGGAGATTTTTCTCCTATTGTTCTGTATTTTCATTCTATTCTATAAAATCTGCCAGATTCTTTCTTTTCTTGGCCATACCACTGCTGGGTGTGTATCAGTGAGTATGAGGGCAGATGAATCTCTGCTGAATACCATGTTCGTAGATTAGTGTATCCAATAACAGCACTCAATTTTGTGGGACAGCAAAAGCAAGTAATGATCAGATGAAAATAATATCCAAAAAGGTTAGTGCAAGATTCAATTTTATGATAGCCTAACTGTCCACGTGATTGCAGCAAAACTTTTAGATGAGCTTTCTATTTCCAAGATGAATAAATCACGACCAATAATAATCCTGCAAAATTCATTTGAGGAAACAGGTTTGATAATTGAGTGGTGATTAATCTTGCGGTAACAGTTAATTCTCTAGCAAAATTAGTTCTATTGTTTTCTACCCGAAGTACACATCACTTGTTTTGGATTTCACAAACAAATAACACCTTTTGCCAACTGGAAAAGTTCTCATCCTGACACAAAGACTATCATTTTTATTTACTATAAAAAACGCAGTTGTAAGCAACTAAAATGTGTAGGGAATACAGATCAGTGTGTTGTCCATCTATATGTGCCTCTCAAAAATTCTAAACATAGTCACAAATTTAGACTTATATCAATTTTTAGCCCAAAACGGTTATCCGTGTTTAAAATGCTTAATTCGTACTCTATAACAGACTTTTGAACACTAAACAATAATAATCCAATCCTACGGTCTGCATGTGGCGTGATGTTTAACACTCAAAATTATGGAGAGGGGGAATTGAGAAGCAAAGCAGATAGCAGCACAAATAACAAATCTATGCTCTATATACAAATAAAATAAATCAATCTAATTTATGCTTTTTTTTTCTTCCATTCTCCGTAAACAACATAACAAGCATTTCTGCAGATTTCTGTAAGAGCTTGAAAACTGTGTATTTCTATTCTAGTCATAAAAGAAATATGTATATGAAACCCATTCCCATCGCAAGTACAACTTACAATTACAATCTAATGAGCAACGGTTAAACAAAAAGTCATCCAATATTTATGACTACTAGTCCTCATCATCACTTCCGTAATTTTGACACAAAGATAATAGTCCACCAGTAGTATTTGTTTTATTATCTTTCTCTTCTTTCTTTTGTTCTGGTTCTGCGGGACTTTTAACGTCAGAGGTCATTGGTTTCTTAATGACAGAAATCCTCACTAAAGAATTAAGCTTTCCACCACTGCGTGAATTTTCTGCAAATAACCAACACATGGCATAATGTGTTACATTCCCAAGTTGATAGTATTATTAAACATCTCTTGGAAGAAAAATATCAAATACATAAATAAATCAAACTATAGCCAACTACACATGAATCAAAATGAAATAATGCAGATGTGGATGGTGTGCAGTTATCTCCCCCCACCCCCGTTCTGCAAATCACACTAGTGTTATGAAAAAGGCAACACAAATATTAGGCAAACAAAGATCAGATTTGTGCAGAGCTCAAATCAATATATTATTACAGAGTGATCGAATCAGATTTTCTTTTTAATAGGAGGTGTATGGGGTTTGGGTTCCTTGACTAATACTACCCGGTGAGAGCGAGATCACAAAAATGTAAGTTAAAAGTAGATCAATTGATATAATACATAACTGAAGATGGTCCATCAAATTGATCTGCTCTCATGTTAATCCTCTTTCAATAAAATGACTTCATAGAGCTGTAACATTACTTAAAATTCAGTGTACATGATGCACTGGTGAATTTTGATGTATCTATCTAGTTGATAAACACATTAAAAAAGTGCACATACCTTGTTTGCCAGAATCATCCAAACTGGCTTTTGTCAGAGTGTCAGTTGGTTTGCTTGGACAATCTTCTGAAATCTTTTGCTTCTACAGACAGATACAAACATAAGCTCAAACAGTTGTACATGATTTTGTCATCTTAAATTCGAAGAATCAGACACCTAAATAAACAAAGTTAGAAAAACTTCAACTATATGTCGAACCATTTGATGATCTTCACATGTATACCATATTTCTTCCATATTTCAAGTTTTCATGTAAACATATAAAAAATATAAACTTCCATATAAAAAAAATCTAAGCAAATAATCTATTAAAAAAGAAGAAACAAATTAAATGGTAAAAGACAAAAAGCAAAGATCAAGAACACATGCAACATGGCGTGCCAATATCTCTGAAGATCTAAGAAACCCCTAAAACAGACCAATAAAAAAACACTGCAAAGAAGCTAGAAAATATGCATTTGAATTTTGGAGAATGTTGAAAGTCATAAATGCCAGTTCTAGATTATCAAGTTTTGTTTTTTTGCAGAAATAAACAAGTGTATTTAACAAGTCTTTCAGGTGCAACTTCATTTTCTGACACTTTACAAGAAAAAAAATTCAAGCAGCCATTTTCATGCTGTGGGAACTGTTGAACATCATAAGTTCTCCCTTTTTGTTTCTTTAACGATCAAAAATGTTTTTTTTTTCGTAACCACTTTGTTACTCATTTTTACAATCCTCTAGGTCATTTTGTACACCCTAATATTAACACCAGAAACTTTACACAACCTGACAAGAAATTTCATAAGAGCCTGCCACACAAGTTCTGAATAAATACTGGATAGTGCAATCAAATTCACAGAGGCAGCTGGTTTAGAAAAAGAGAGTCAAGAAATGACTCACCATAATGGTAACTGAAAATAGGGGATATAAGAGTAATGTAAGGTTAAAGGTTAAAGATCTTGGATTTCAGCAGTTCTGATGGGACGAAAAAGATCATAAGTGAGTTGCATGATGCTGCCATAATTAATTAGGCCTGTGAGTATTGTACTCGGTTAAGTGAGTTTAGAGTGTGGAAGTTAGTAACTGTTAGCTTGCTCTGGAAGTTTCCAATATCTAGTATAAAAGCTACAATGTAACAGAAACTGTTTGGGAATGAAATTAGAGTTTACAATTTCACAAATTCTAGTTTCTCTCTCTCTCTTCTCTTTCTCTCTGTTTCTGTTATGGTATACAGAGCTTGAAGATCCTGCAGTGGCCGAATCTAATCCTCCTCCTTCCTTCTCTTCATCTTTTGCTTTCGTGCACTCAATCACTAAAAAGCTCACTGATTCAAACTATTGCTTTGGAGGCAACAAGTAGAACCAGTGATCAAGCGCATCAATTACACAGATATCTAGTGTGTCCAAACATTCCTCTCAGATATGCAAATGAAGCTGATAAGGATTCAAGCACTGTGAATCCTGCGTACAATTGCGTGGGAGATACAAGATCAAATGATCCTCACGTGGCTTCAATCATGTCTTTCTAGCTCAATTTTATCGTGCATACTAGGGTCCATTAATGCATTTCAAGTGTGGGAGAAAATTCACGATCATTTTCAGAAGTTAACTAGAGCAAAAGCTCGTCAACTTCGCACAAAGTTGTGATCTACTACTCTTGATAACAAATCAGTCTCAGAATTTCTTCTGCGCATCAAAGCTTTGGCTGATGCGCTAGCTTCTGACAGAGATCCGATCATACCGGAGCAACATGTTGATGTTATTCTCAAAGGAGTACCATCCGATTACCAATCGGTGATTTCGGTTATCGAAAGCAAGTTCAAACCGATGCAAATTGAGGAAGTTGAAGCTCTCCTTGCACATGATATGCGAGTGGAAAAATTGCAGAAGAAGCTTGCCTTTGAAACCGCTTCGTTAGACCTCAATGAAGCCTCTTCCTCAAATTCGCAACAACAATCGTTCTCTTCTGTTCAAGCACATGTTGCTTCTCAACCTGCAAATTTGAACTACAACTCAAATTTTGGTTTTGTGGTGGCTAGAACAATCATGGTGGCGGTCGTGGTCATGCTGGCCGATTTGCTATGTGCAATGTCAAGTCTGTTTCTAGTACGGTCACCCAGCCTCGGATTGTTATCATCACTATGATCAGAATTATCAACCTCAAATTCCTGCTAATTTACAAGGCTTTCAGATTTCGTTGAATCCTTGGACTCAATTCATGGCAGCACAGCAGAACTATGGTGCTTATCAACCTAACAGTTCCCCCAATTCTGCCACTCCATGGGTAATCATGCCCAGGCAGTTGCAATTTCCTCGGCAGAATCAGCAATTTCAGGCTCAACAACAAGCACAAAATCCTCCTAGTGCTATGATTACTAATGCTGGAATACTTAGTGCATGTCCTACAACTAGCAGCACTTGGTTCCCAGACTCCAGAGCATCCTATCATGGCACTGCAGATCGGAATAACATCCACCAACTCAGCTCTTTTGAAGATCCAGACCAAATTTTCATTGGTAATGGACAAGGTCTGCACATTTCTTCATCTGGATCCTCTTATTTTCAGTCACCTGTCAAACCTAATGTCTCTTTGTCGTTGCATAATTTGCTTCATGTTCCCTCAATCACCAAAAATCTGATAAGTGTCAGTCGCTTTGTTAATTTTCTTTGAGTTTCATGCTGACTATTGTCTAGTGAAATCTCAGGCAACTAAAGAAATACTGCTTCGAGGCACAGTGGGTTATGATGGCTTGTACCAGTTTCCAAGCCTCCACTTGCAGCCTCAGTCCAAGCTGTATTTTCCAGCAAATTGTTTAGTCTTTAATTCTGATTCACAAACAAAATCTGTATCTACTGTTGTTTATCCTAGTTCTAGGTTTATGCGGCATGTCTGCTTAGGACATCCCATTGATCATACACTCAAACTTGTATTGAATCATTGCAATATACACATGTCAAATAAAGAGACTACTTTCTTTTGTTCTGCTTGTGCTATTGGCAAATCTCACAGATTTTATGCTCCTTTGTCTACTACTTATTCTAAACCTTTAGAACTTGTTTAGAGTGATTTGTGGGGACCATCCCCTATGCCTTCTTTATACCTTCTAAAATCCAAAAGCGGATACTTTCACTGTCTTTAAACAGTTTAAAAACATGGTTGAGCTGCAATTTAATTACAAACAGACTGGGGGGAGAGCTAAGACCTCTCAATAAATTTCTCACAGATTTGGGGATAATTCACAGGCTTGCTTGTCCTCACACATCACCAAAATGGTGTGATAGAAAGGAAGCATCGTCACATTGTAGAGTTAGGTCTCACTCTTCTTATTCATGCATCTATGCCTCTTGAGTTTTGGGATCATGCATTTGTCACTGTTGACAAATGCTGTCCACCTCATAAACAGACTACCTACTGCTGCTTTAAAATTTTCAGTCCCTTATACTGTTCTGTTTGGTCAACCTCCTTCGTATCAACATCTTAAAGCATTTGGTTGTGCTTGTTTTCCCTTTCTAAGACCTTACAACTCTCAAATTGGATTTTTCGATCTCATGAGTCCCTTTTCCTAGGATACTTCTCTAATCATAAGGACTATAAGTGCTTGTCTCCTAATGGCAAAGTTTTCATTTCCAAAATGTGGTTTTTAATGAGACCAAATTTCCATACCCTTTCTATTTTCTAAACCAAGTTCTTCTTTATCCCCATCATCCTCATCTTCATTTTCTCCAAACATTCCCCTTGCTGATCCAGCAACCTTCATTCATACTTCAACCACCATTCAGTGTCCATCAACTTCTGCACAAAATAATGTTTCTAATCCCTCTTCCCCTCCTCAAGACTTTGCACCCAATCCATCTCCTTCTCAGTCTATAAATATAGTTTCTGAACCTATCACTCAACCAGTTGACCCTGTCACCCAATCAGTTGACCATGTCACTCAACCAGTGGCTACGGATTCTGTCCCAGAACTTCCCTCTACCACTGCATCTGTCTCTGCTTCAGATTCTTCTACTGAGTCAACCTTCCATTATCCTGTACCTCAAAATTCTCACCCTATGCAGACCAGGGCTAAGTCTGGTATTGTCTAAACCAGACTGCATCCCTCATTATTCCTCTCACACACTGAGCCTAAATCTGTCAAACAGGCATTACAGGATCCTAACTGGCAGACTGCCGTACAAGCTGAGCATAATGCTTTACTTAATAATAGGACTTGGACTCTTGTTCCTCTCCCCCCTGGTCACCAAGCCATCGTCTGCAAATGGATATTTCAGGTCAAGGAGAATCCTGATGGCTTCATTAACAGGTACAAGGCCAGATTGGTGGCAAAAGGCTTTCATCAAGTGCATGGGTTTGATTTTAATGAGACCTTTTCTCCTGTGGTTAAACCTACCACTACTACACTCATTCTCATATTAGCTCTCAGACATCATTGGAGTTTACATCAACTAGATGTCAACAATGCATTCCTCAATCGCCTTCTTCATGAAACCATTTACATGCAACAGCCTCCTGGTTTCTCTTCACAGGATAAATCTCGTCTGCAGACTGTACAAGGCTCTCTATGGGCTAAAACAGGCCCCTAGGCAGTGGTTTGAAAGGCTCCAAAGTACTTCACTGCAGTTTGGGTTTCACACCAGTAAATGTGACCCCTCTCTCTTCATTTACAAAAGGACAGACAATTTGTTTATCTTTTAGTACATGTTGATGATATTATCATCACTGGAAGCTCTAGTTCTCTTGTGCAAACTCTGGTTGGTCATTTAAATTCCACCTTTGCTCTGAAACAACTTGGTCAACTAGATAACTTTCTTGGTAAAGAAGTTCATCGCACTTCTTCTGGTTCTCTTTTACTAACTCAGAGCAAATATATAAGAGATCTTCTGCACAAAACAAACATGGCTGAAGCCAAACCAATCTCTTCTCCTATGGTGACTAACTTGAAGCTTTCCAAAGCTGGCAATGATCTCCTACAAGATCCCACTCTGTACAGGTTAGTAGTAGGGGCTCTTCAGTAAGCCACTATTACTAGGCCAGAGATCAATTTTGCTGTAAACAAAGTCTGCCAGTTCATGGCCAGACCTTTGGAGTCACACTGGACTGCAGTAAAAAGTATCCTCCGGTACCTTAAGGGTACTTTGCACTTTGGTCTCAGATTTGTTCCAGCCTCTCTTCATCAGCCCTTAAGTCTACATGCTTACTGCGAGGCTGACTGAGCGGCTGACCCTGACGACTGCAGGTCCACGTCAGGTGCAGCTATCTTCTTGGGACCAAATCTGATCTCCTGGTGGTCCAGAAAGCAGCAAATGGTAGCTCACTCTAGTACAGGAGCAGTGTACAGGAGCTTAGCTCAAACTTCAGCTGACATATTGTGGCTTCAAACCTTACTGCAAGAACTTGGGGTTCCTACTTCCAAGCCTCTCATTTCCTGTGACAATCAAAGTGCAATGGTGGCCCAGGCACACAACCCAGTTCTTCATGCAAGAACCAAACATATGGAGATTGATCTTCTCCTTGACAAATAAGGTGTTTGAGCTCTCTCAAGCTCACCCACCTTAAGTTTTTTTTGGGGGGGGAGGTATGTGAGTATTGTACTCGGTTAAGTGAGTTTAGAGTGTGGAAATTAGTAGTCCAGCTGTCATGTGACAGCTTGGCAAATAACTGTTAGAAGCTTGCTCTGCAAGTTTCCAATATATAGTATAAAAGCTACGATGTAACCGAAACTGTTTGAGAAAGAAATTAGAGTTTACAATTTCGCAAATTCCAGTTTCTCTCTCACTCTCTCTTCTTCTCTTTCTCTCTGTTTCTATTAAGGCCAACAAAACATTAAAGAAAAATCTATCACCACAACGCACATTCACTTGACATCATCTTACCTTAGTGTTAGAACTGGATGTTTCGCCATGTCCATTTGAAAACTGATCCAATTGCTCCTCTGTTTCAATATCTTCATCACGAATTCTACTGACAAAACCATCTGAATTCTGTTTAAGATAGTATAAAACAAACCATATAGATTAATTTCAAAAAGGAAATAGACTGAAAATATATGTAGCTAGAAGTCTAGAAGGAGGAAAACTAGAAGTGCAGGATAGTAATACTTACATGAAAGACAACTGATTTTATCATAGCTTCATCTTCTTCTTCCAGCCTTTTCTCCTGAAAGCATTATATAGGTTAACTCATTTATCAAGGGGGAAATTGATAATTAAAGAATGCTTCAAAATTACACACTGTAATTCTGCCATACCCCAAAATTAGAAATAATAGATAATCAATTTTACACTGGTTGACTAGCAATAATAAAGTTCAGGAGTAGCAATTAAAGGGTGTGCATTTAAGTTTGCAACCCAAGTTCTTGTCAAGAGAACCAGGATTTTGGTTCCAGAAGCACTACTGAGATAGCACTGCAAGAAAATACCAAACACCAAACCAAAAAAGCTGGTTTTGTGATTATCAAAACAGGTTTTAAAGAGAAATTAATCAGAGTTGAACAAATACTAGTATGAGAGACTTTAGAAGTTTCAAATTGTATATATTCTTGTTCCAGTTGTAGTCAATAACTAACCCTTGCTTCAAACAGGAAATTTCTTGAACAAAGCAAATATATTATATACTAACTTTTATCATACCTTGGCAGCTGCTGTGCGCTGCAGAGCCTCCAGCATTTCATCAACAGTGACGGTTGCATGCCTAGACTGGAAAATGAACGAGTTGTGTTAGCAATTACCATAGACAGACTCCACATTCATACACATGCAATTATTAGAACAACTCATGCAAAATATTTGTCATACTTTTACAGCAAAAATGCACTATATTCTACAACTATAATGCCCAGGTTTAAAATTTAATACATCATTTATGCACAGGTTTAAAATTTAATGCATTGCAGTATTGCAGTCACAGTTGTGAGTACCTTCATTGATTTCATCTCATCCAATGCAGCAAGAATGTCCATCTCCCTTTTAGAATCCAGGGTTCTATTCTCCAACGATTTCATAGCATCTCCCATCTCTTCAGCTTCTCTCTTCCCCTTCATTTTATCAGCTTCTTCATCTTCTGCACGCCAAGGTTCAAAATTTCTGGTCGCACCAGATTCAACGATGTAATCCGAATTCTGCGGATCAGTCTTCATGGTAACCTCAGCTGAGCACTTAGTGCATTTAAAGTAGAACCTGAATATTTGAATTCCCAGATATGTCTGCCCAAAATAAATCAAACAAAAAGTTCAATCTCAATGTCCCAATTGAATCAAATGACGCATAAAGCAAGAAGAAATTATGAACCTTCAATTTCTATGAATATTTTAAACAGAAACGTATAACCAATCATAAAATTGAAAAAACCCAATATAAAATTCCAAAGAGACAAACATTAGCATTTTCTTTAAAAAAGTATATAAATCAAACCTCGCCAATAACATCTTCCTTTCTGGAATTGAACTTGGTTCCTTTGTAGATGTAATTGCCACAAGTGTTGCATCGAATGCTCATTGGAAGCATCATGCGGACCTTGATCTGCTGGTTCTTTGGCCTTCTTGCTCTGGGAAGCTTCGAGGGATCAAAGTCCGGTGGGTAATACTTGTTCAACACCTTCCTCTCTCCCATCTTTCTTCAAATTCAAATTTCTTCCTGAACTTACCAAAACCGAGTAAATTAAATTCAACAGCAGGGAAAACCCCTGGTTTTCTTCTATCTATGATAAAAATAAGCAATTATGGATAACTGAGACAACAACAACAATAGTAACTACGACCACAATGTGGATGATTAGGGCTGAGTTTGAGTTCGAAAAAATGCTCTTTCAGTCTTAAACCCTACACTCACAAACCATATATCTCTAATTAGGTTAGTTCGTGGTTGGATGTACATTGGCAAAATTGATTTTCAATGAAATTGATTTTGCACAATTGATTTTGGTTAAAATTAATTTTGAAGTGAAGTGATTTGTGTTTGGATGTTTTTATTATGAAATTTAGGAGCAAAACTCATTATAGAATCAGTTCTCCAACTTAAAACCAAACATGCACATACCCTATCAAAACAATGAAGCAAATTTTCATGAATTCCCAAGAAAAGACGATTTTAGCTCCTAGAACTACATATGGGCAGGTGTGAATCCCCAAAAGAACAAGGAGGAACAAGAATCAAAATTCCATCACGCAATGCTTGAAAATTGAACAGAACGAAGGCAACACAACTAGACGAGTTGCTCCAACACATATCCTAAAAAAATCACTTCGAAAAGGCAAATATAAATGATGAGATTAATTAGCCCAACTCCAAAGGAGTGATCGAATTAAGAGAGGTTCTGAAACGATTGCAAAGAAGAGGAATCCATTGGTGAGAGGGAAAGAAAAATAAAAGAATGAAAAGGAGGAGGAATCGACAGATACCTTCTCGTCGATGACGGCTGCAAGGTTCGAGCAGGAGCGGAGAGGGTGCAGTGTAGGATCACAGATTGCGGAGAGGGAACTCGAAACTTGACAGGGAACTATTGGGCTCTTACTACTTACACCCGTATCTACTATGTACACCACAATACCCCTTTCTACCTCTCAATTACCCATTATCCCATTTTCTTAAAGAAGTACACCATTTTACTTTCCAGGAATGTCTTTCTAGAATTACATATACCACATGAAGGAAAACACAAAATATTGCATAATAATAATGAACATGAAATATTATATAATGAATATATGGTGAAGATAGATTAAAATTAGGGTTTAAAGAATAACAAAGATAAAATGAAAATAAAATTTTAGATAGAATTTAAAAAAACACTAATGATAGGATGAAAATAAGACTAACTTTTTTTAACATAGGTATAAGATAAGTGTTTATCATTTTTTTTATTTCTTATCAACCATCTTAATTCTTAAATGATATTTTATTAAAAAATATATACTTATTCAAGAAATGTATCTTTAGAATTATAAATCATAGTTCCACATATACATTTCCAGAATAGGTATATTTAACTCCAGATAGACATTCCCATAAAGCAAAAGGAGTCTACTTCTTTAAGAAAAAAAAAAGGGTATAGTGGATAATTGAGAGGTAGAAAGGGGTATGCGAGTGTACTTAGAAAAATAGGTAAGTAAATAGCAAGAGTTAACTATTATTGTCAATGCACAATTGCTCTTGGTCCCTATCAATAAAGAGAAAAGACTAAAATATCCTTTGTAATATTTAACACCACTCTTCCCCATTTTATCACTATTTTCTCTTTCCTTTCTTTATTCCTTTTACCCTTTCTCTTTCCCTTTCTTCATTCATTATTCCTATCCTCTTTCCCTCTCTTCACTCATGCAGGTCTCCATTGTCGAAGTTTATTTTTTTGTGTTTGTAAACATAATGGAATCATGATTTTCCATTGTGCTACACAACGAAATCATGATTCCATTTTTTCGAGTTTTTGGTAACATAACGGAATTAAGATTTCATTGTGTTGCAATTTTTTTTGCACAATGAAATCACAATTTCATTGTGCTGCAAATTCGCTCATGTAACACAACGGAATCAACATTCTGTTGAGTAACAAAACTTGTTACATTCCATTGAGCTACAAATTATGCATCAAACATTTTTTAAAAATAACTAGTTTTTGTATGGATTGTGTAGGTCAATGGATTGGAATACATTTATATCTGACGAGGTTACAATGTCACCTGGATAGGGAAATATGGATGATGGAAGTCAAGGTTTCTTTTACCAATATGACCTTTTATATGGAGTTGAACCTAATGATATTGGTATGAGAAATGATAATGATGAAAATGTGGGTGGTGATGACATTGATATGCAGTCACAACCTAGTTATCCTGACTTTTCTAGTTATTTCATGACTGATGAGGTATATTTCATGACTTTTATATGTCTGTTTTGTGAAACCTTGTGTTTTGTTAATGAATAATTTTTTTGAATCTTTTGGGATTTTCAAGAACACGATGATTTGTTATATTGGGCTCAACCTGTGAGAAAGGAGCACATGTTTGTGGTTGTGATTCAAAAGTCAGAAGTAAAAAAAATGTTATATTGCGTTGTGAAAGGGGGGGATAGATGTGCAAATAGTACAAAGACAAGTTAGCGCTCAAGTCCACTGGAACCAGAAAATGTGGGTGTCCTTTTAAATTAAAAGGGAGGTTTGTGAGAACCATAGGTTGGAGATTTACTGTAGAATGTGATTTCCATAACCATAAAGTGATGACATTGTTGGGTCATTCATATGTTGGTCATTTAAGCAATGAACAAAAAACTATGGCAAACCAATTAACCAAAAACATGGTGAAGCCTGGTAAAATTTTGTTGACAATCGAAGATCAAGATCAGACAAATGTCAACACCATTAAAACCATATATAATGAACATCAGAATTATCGTCACACACAAAGGGATCCAAGAACGGAAATACAACAGCTAATGAAGTTGATAGAACACAACGAATATGTTCACTGGTTTAGATATCTGGACAATGAAGATGTCATCAGAGATATATTGTGGGCACATCCAGATTCCATCAAACTCCTAAATTCATTTCCAACAGTGTTGATTTATGATACAACTTACAAGACAAACAAGTATCGTCTTCTGTTGTTGGAAATTGTTGGTATCACTTCAACAAACATGATTTTAGTTGCTGCCTTTGCTTATTTAAGTTATGAGAGAATGAATAATTTTGAATGGGCTTGAAAGAATGTTTTGGGCTTTTCACATGCCTTGAAGATTGTAATTCAAAATGAAGTGTATGAGAGACCAATCTTTTGATCCTTGCATTGCATGCACATAATCATTTAAATGCTTAAATGTTTTCATCAAAGTATCAAAGTTATTTCTGAAAAAGGAACTAAATGGGCAATGTTTTTGGAAAAATGTAAATCCTACTGATTTAATCGATTACACATCAGTATAATCAATTATTTGCTTTGATTTTAAATCTGGAAAAGCATTGAAGAACATTTTAATCGATTACATAACCTTTGTAATCGATTACATAGTGTAAAACAAAAGTTATGCATTGCTGCTTTAATCAATTACCATTAGTTGTAATCGATTACATAAGCTATCTAGAAAAGCATGTTTCACTGCTTTAATCGATTAATATAAATTGTAATCGATTACATAAGCTGTTTCAGGAATAAAACTTCACTGCTTTAATCAATTACCATAAATTGTAATCGATTACACAAGCTGCTTCTGAAATAAAACTTCACTGCTTTAATTGATTACAGCTCGTATTCTATTCGTTGTAAAACCCAGAATAAAGCTTTGAACACTTTAATCGATTAAGTGACAACTTAATCGATTACATAAGTCATTTTAATCGATTATGTGGCGCGTTGTAATCAATTACAGTCTGTTACAAAAAACTGTTATAAATAAGATAAAGGCTTGTCTTGAAACTTAACTTGAATACTTCAAATTTTCTGAATACACATAAGCCTTCTCAAAGTTAGAAAGTGATTTTCTGGGTTAACTAAGTTCTTGTCCCACTTTTTAATCTTCATGGGTATTGAATGATTTCTTGGGCAAGAGTTTTCAAAGAAGTTTTGGAGAGCATGTTCTGAAATTCTTTTTCTTCAATTCAATCCTGATTGGTAAACCACATGCATTCATATTCATTGGATCATGTTGTTTCTCTCCATTCTCTTTGGTTGTAAATTCATTTTTGCAATTTTTGTTATTTGTTGATATTGTAAAGAGTTCTTTGAAGCTTGTGCTAGAGTAGAGTTCTCTAGGAAAGAACATAGTAGTGTTCTCTGATTTTTGATCATTAGGAGTCTAATAGGGTTTTAGATTTCTATTCTTTATCTAGGGTTGATAAAGAGAGATTGTTGTAAAGCTTGTAAGAACTGAAATTTATAATAGTGGAACTCTAATATAGTGTTGATTAGAAGAAACTGGATATAGCTTCTCTTGAGAAGTGAACCAGTATATATTCTTGTGTTGATTTTCTATTCCTTAATCTCTACTAGTTATCTTGTTCATTTGTTCTTGGTTTTATTATCATTACTCAACAAGTTCTGTTTTGAGCAATTGATTTCTTGAGCTGAGTGATTTGATTGATTAGAAACATTCTTGGTTTAAAAGTGACTAAGATCCTTAACTCTGATTTTACAAATAAATTTTTAAAAGACCAAGTTTAAACCAATTCACCCCCCTCTTGGTTATTTTTGGTATTCCTATTGTTTTCACTTCAAAAAACTTATTATGTTTGTTCCACATTACAAAGAATGTTAGCACAAAATGCAAAATCCTAGTAGATAAGGCTGAAGAGTGGCAAAATATCATGAATGCTTGGGAACTATTGTTGCAATCTCCTACTGAAGAATCGCATAATGAACACTTGAAAAGCTTTACAAATAGGTGTGCACGTTATAAAGCATTTGTTGACTATGTCCAAAATACATGGTTGACACATTTTAAGGAGAAATTTTTACAAGCATGGGTTGATCGGTTCATGCATCTTGACAACACAACAACAAATAGTACATAAATTATTTGACATTGTTTTTTTAATATTTCATTTTGTTACATAATAGGGTTGAAGGTGCACATGCGAGATTGAAGAGGTTGCTTCATGATAGGATAGGAGATTTATGTGGTTGTTAGGATGCAATGAATAACACACGCTTGTCTTGCAACATATGGCAATTAAGGCCTCGTTTCAGAAAAGTATAAATGTGATTGAGCACAAGTTTAATACCCCGGTGTATAAGAAGTTATGCAACTTTATATCAAGATAAGCATAAGACATCATTTTTCATGAGTTGCAACAGGTTGACATTGTAGGTACTAATAGTTCTGCTAGTGGTTGGTTACTCACAATCTACCATGTGCTTGTGAACTTGTTGAATTTATTAGTATATATGGCTCCATTCCCTTGAAATCCATTCATGTACATTGGAAGATGTTATCCATTCGTAGTTCAGACGGCATAGGTGACTCTTTTGGAACTTAACTTTAACACGTGAGATTGATGCATTGTTTAAGAGATTCACAATTAGACGTGTGCGATAAAATCACCTTAAAGACTAAAGTCTGTGAACTTGCATTTCCAAATACCAATTCAATGTGTCCCCATCAAACGAAGATAAAAACAAAGGATGCACCAAAGTCTGTGAAATTTACCAAAAGTGAACCTTTGATGTTGGTGCGCATTGATGAAATGAACACGATGGTTGGTAGTTCAAGAACTCCAAGTGTGGCATGCAAGGGTGGCCATGACAACAAGAAGAAAAAAAGGGATCATTATATGGATGAATTTTCTGATGAATTGCAAAAACACATTATGAACATTGTTGATGTCACACCGAATGGAAATTGTGGTTATAGGGCAATTGCAACTTTGCTAGGTCAGGTTAAGGAGTCTTGGTCTCTAGTTCGCCAAGATTTCATTTGGTAACTTCAAACATGTCACTCTCTCAATGTTAAATTATTTGGCTCATAAGAACTATTGGAATTAATAACCTCTTTATATGTTGAACCTGGCCTAGTACCCAAAGTGAAGTTGATGACCATTCTCGACATGGTTATGTGCTTGCCAATCGCTATAATGTTATATTGGTCCACTTATCTAGGTTGCAAAGTTGGACCTTTTTTCCTCTTAAGAGTCTAGCGCCAGGTACATCTTGTCTCATTTCAATTGGATTTGTCAATGGAAATCACTTTGTGCATGTATATATTATCCACAAAAGATACCATTTTCCTTTTGTAAGCTAATATTGATTTGTTTGCTAACTTCGTGTTTTGTATGATAATGTATTTTTTAAAGGATAATGATCCCTTGGCTCCTGTTGTACCACAATGAGAAGATATTGTACACTTGAAGCTCGTTCATGGCAAATTCCTTACATGAAATGCATGCAAGTATTCAACTCAATAAAATTTCAATAAGCTAGAGGATCTCAATATGTAGTAGACATTTCAAAGGATTGAAATAATTTTAAACATTGAATGTGTATCCAATTAATTTTATGAATGTGTATCTCAATATGTAGTAGACATTTTTATGAAATTTGATTTAATAAATAAATTATTCCTATCCGTCAACTATTAAAAAAAAAATGTACAACGGAAGTATGATTTCATTATACACTCTACAATAGAATCATACTTTCATTGTACATGTTGTATTTACCCCCATGTTGTTGTGCACTTTTTCCACCAACCAAGATGAACAACAGAATCATGATTATGTTGCATTAGTGGGGTGCAGAAAAATACAACAGAATCAAGATTCCATTGTATATTGCACAATATAATCTTAATTCCATTGTACAACGTTTTTTACACTGCCTTAATGCATTGGAATTGTGATTCCATTGTGCATTGTAGGGGAGGACAAATTTGAAATTTTAAAATGGTGGTAGAGGCCAAGAGTAATATTTTCATATGTGGTTGGTGAAACATTTACATCTTCTTCAATCAATAGTTCATTGCCTTTGTAGCAGTTGGCCTTTTGATACAAAACAGGCTTATTAACTGCAATCTGAAATCGGGTTTCTGAAGTAGCTAAAGATGAAAATTATGACCCAAGCATAAAAGAAAGATGAGTCTTGAGCCTCTAAATGCAGCTTGTCTTGATCTAATTTCCTCCCTGTAAGTAGACAACTTTTTTCTAAGTTTAGGACCATAGTCTGATTTCTCCTAGTCTTGGAAGTTTGGACTGTCTTTAGGTGCCTCCAAATTGATGTCATAATCTAAAAAGTCACTCCAGAGGTAATGCAATCTCAAGGAAGAATGACGATGAGGGCACAAATGAGACCCATCAATTGTTGAAGATCCAAGGGCGTATAGAAGGCATCTCAAGAGTTCAACTTCCCTATTTTTCTAGATAGTGGCACTAGGAGGATATACCTTTCTTTTTGTTGGTCTATGCTCAAATATAAGATTATTGGGATTGGGAGCAATAATTTGTCTGATAGGGAACTCTTGAAAAATTGGTTCCCATGGCCCATAACATCCTAAATCATCGACTTCTTCATCAGGATGTAATTCCTTAATGTAGTTGTAGGGATAATTAAGGAGATCTATACTAGGGAAGCTTTCTTTCCACAGGTCCAGTAGACAAAGAATGTGAGAGCAAAGTTCACATTTCTCCTTCTAGACTCTGTGACAAGTCTGCCACTCTAGAATTTTGTATCCTTTGAAACCATGATACAATCTAGTATTAAGATTGGGATGAATAGTTATATTTGGTTGCTTCTAAATAGGTAGTCTTGAAGGTAGGATCCACTTTGTTGCTTATTGTTTTTCTGGCCTCATCAACCATTTGTCAAGCCTAGTGAAGTATTTTGTCAGTCTGATAGGCTCTTTTTTAATCATGATGATCTTCCTTGCTTCTAGGTGCTCTGTCATGATATTTATGGAGACATATTTTGGCACTTCATATATCTCTTTTAAGCATCTGAGTCTGTTAGTATTTATTGTATTAGACTAAGCAATATCAATGTGTTGTTCATCAACATCAGACATTGGCCTTGGCCGAACTGGTGCAATACTAGGATCAATTTCAACAATGTCATCCTCAACTTCTTCAAGATAAGCTTCATAACAAACTGAGGGTTTAAGATCAGAAGGTGATTGTTTCTTTGCGGATGTTTAATTTTAATGGGTGGTTGTTTGGTTGCTGGTCAAGATTCAGGTTCAGGCTTAAAGTTTAGAGCCTTCCTCTTTTAGGTTGTTTTAGGTTTGAGGGTTTAAGGTAAGAAGGTGGTTGTTTCTTTGGCTCTTTGGCTTGGTCTGAAGGTTTGGGTTCAGATGAAGGTGGAGGATATTTTATTTTTATGGGTAGTTTAGGTATGTGTTGGCTAGGTTTAGGTTGGGCTTGATCCCCCTGCATCTGCTAAGATGTAGATCCAAACTCAAGATCAATGTGTCAATCCTGAGTGTCCATTGTCTGACCAACCACATACTGTGATTCCTCCTTAGACTCCTTCTTGACATTTATCTTTATATGTTGTTGAGCATATTTTGGGAAATTATCAGTAATCCCCATTTTCATCAAGGTCATCCCCTTAAGCTATGTTTCCCCTCTAAACGGTGCCAAACCAAACATATTAATACTAGCATCCCTCATGATTTGGATGAAAAACATATCATAAGGGACATGTTTCTTCTTCACTTTGGAGTTCAATATCTTTTTCAAGGCTTGCATCCAGTAGTAGAAAATGACTTCAGGCATATTCACCTTTTCACCCACCATCACTTTATACATGCAAAACCTATCCATGTCATTGTCATAGTCCCTAGACCCTAGTCTGGGCATGACCATGTTGAACAGAAAGTTATGGATAAGTATGCACATATAGGTCAGGTTTGTTTTCTTTAGGAAGCTAATCCTTCCTATCGTTTGTTTTTGGCCTCGATTTGCCATATAGCATTAAATCAACGATTTCCTAAGATATATCAACTTCCCAATCTTTGTCAAAAGCAAGACCATTTTAAAGACATCCAAGCGCAACGACAATGATTGTTGGAGAGATCACTACCTTTGTTCCTCTGACGGTGCCCTAATATTAACTCAATCCTAACGAGTAATCCCCTAGAATAAAGTGTAGGGACCATAGTGTGAAGCACTAAGCTTTTGCAGAAAACTCTTCCACCCAACGTGATCAAAGAGACCTTTGACAAGAAAGCCCTCTTCTTCTAGACTTTAGAAGTTTATCCATAGTCCAGGGATGCAGAAATCTTCTAGGAACGCGTTCTTGGCATCCTCTTTGTTGTTGATTCCTAGAATCACAACACTTCGTTCCTCTTAAGTGCCATTGTTCACAAAGATTGGAACCTTTTTGGAGTGAAGAGATGAGATTTTTTAAATTTTCATGTCTCAGACACAAGCAGAAACATAGAGAGTTCTAAGAGTTCAAAGTTTCAAAAGAGTCTCCTGAGTGTCTACCTTTTCCTTTTATATGTTTTTAAAAATACAAAGACATAGAGATGAACAGTAATGGTTCAAATTCCATTAAAACCTTTTTTAAAGTAGTTTTTCAATCATGGTGAAAAGGACAATGTACATCTTTTAAGAAAAACCTTTCAGTTACAATATTTGAGAACACGTTTCTTCTTCTGTATGACACTTGAGCCACCGTTAGTCCAAACTGGTTAATGTTAAAGATAAGATGACACAATCATTTGAGAATAACAAAGATGTATCATTAATCTAATAGACAAACCATATTTAAATGTTCCCTGACACAAACAAAGTGATCTTCAGACAAAGGCTTAGTGAAGATATTAGCCCATTGGTGATTTGTGTCTACAAACTTTATATCAAAAACAACTTTTTGCACATAATCATGAAGGAAATGATATTTTTATCTCAATATGCTTAGCCTTTGAATATTGTACTTGATTTTTAGACATTGATTTCACTAGTGTTGTCACAATATACTGGTATATTGTTCTCAAAACTAGAGTAATCTTTTAAATGATACTTTACCAATAACAGCTGTGAGAAACAACCAGCAGCAGATACATATTTAGGTTCTGCTATAGACACAACGATAAAGTTCTATTTCTTACTTAACCAAGATATTAGACAAGGTTCGATATAGTGGCATCAACCACTTGTTCTTTTTTGTTAAACTTTGTCTCTTGCATAGTTTGCATCACAGTATCCTACCAACTTGAAATCTTGATTTTTCTTACAGAACAAACTGCCTACTGGATAGCGTAAGATCCTCTTAATAGCTTTGGGATGTGACTCTCGGGGATTAGACTGAAATCTAGCACACAAACATACATTATACATAATATCATCTCTATTAACAATTAGATACATAAGTGAGCCAATCATACCTTTGTAGATCATCTGGTCCACTAGTTTACCTAATTCGTCTTTGCTTAGTGGATTGGAAGAATGCATAGGTGTTTTCATTGGTTTTGCACCTTACATCTTGAACTTCTTTAAAAGTTCTTTAGTGTATTTATGTTGATGGATATATATATATATATCTTTATTGTCTTGTCTGATATGAAGCCCTATAAATAACCTAAGTTTTCTCATCATGTTCATTTCAAACTCATTTTTCATCATATCAAAGAAATCTTTGCATAGAGATTCATTAGTAGCTTCAATGATAATACCATCTGCATATATTTGAACTATAATGAAATCATTGCCAACGTCTCTTCTAAAAATACTTGTATTTATCTTGCCTCTCATAAAACCATTTTCAAAAAGAAAATACCAAGCACGAGGTGTCTGTTTTAAACCACTTATAACCTTTTTAAGTTTAAAAAATGGTCTAGAAAAGTATGATCTTCAAAACCAAAAGGTTGTTTGACATACATTTCTTCTTCAATAAAGCCATTCAAGAAATCACTTTTAACATCCATTTGAAAAAAATTTATGCTTTTATGAGCAACAAAGGCAAGCATGATTGTTATAGATTTAAGTCTAACAATAGGAGCAAAGGTTTTTGTGAAATCTATACCTTCTTGTTGGTTATAGCCTTGAGCTACTAACATAGCTTGGTTCCTTACCACCTTACCTTGTTCATCCATCTTATTTCTGAATACCTATCTTGTTTCAATGATGCTTTTGTTTTTCGATTTGGAAACGAGTGCCTAAACATCATTTCTGGTGGACTTGTGGAGTTCTTCTTCTATTGCAATGATCCAATAATTATTTTTTAGTGCTTTATCTATCATCTTAGGTTCTATTTAAAACATGAGAGAATTAGACGCAAGATATTTAAATAATGATTTGGTTCTGACTCCTTCAGTCAGTTCTCTAATGATTTGATCTTGAGGGTGGTAGTTAACAAATTTCCAATGCTTTGTCTAAGGTTGTTGGCAAGATGACTCTCCTGTATGAGGAAGAATTTCATCAGACTATTTGACTTCATCTACCTTGGGTGCAATAGACAAACCTATCTACATATCTACAAAATCATCCTCAAGATTTGATAGTTTCCTATCAGTTGTTAGACCATCATTGAACTTAATATGGATTGATTCTTCTACAACTAAAGTTATTTAGTTGAACACTCTTAAGCTTTGGATGTGTCAGAATACCCTAGGAAGATTCATTTATCCACCTTCAAATCAAATTTTGCAAGTTGGTCTCCTATGTTTAGGATAAAACAATTACATCCGAAAGGATGACAATAGGAAATATTGGGTATTTTTCCTCTCCATAGTTCATAAGGAGCCTTTTTAATCAATGATCTTATTAATATTCTATTTTGAACATAACAAGTTGTGTTCACTGCTTCTGCCTAAAAGTATTTAGGAAGTGAGTTTCCACAAAGCATGGTCCTAGCCATTTCTTGCAGATTTTTATGTTTCCTTTCAACTACCCCAATTTATTGAGGTGTTCTCAGTGAAGACAAGTTGTGAAAAATACTATTTCTTTCATAGAATGATTTAAACTTAGCATTCTCAAACTCAGTTCCATGGTCGCTTCTAATAGAAGAAATGCAAAAAAAAAATTTAATTTTGAACTCATTTATAGAAAATTTCAAAGACCTTGAAAGACTCATGTTTATGTGCAAGGATGTATACCCATGTATATCTTGAATAGTCATCACTATAACAAAGCCATATTTCTTTCCTCCTAGACTCAACATTCTAATTAGTCCAAATAGATCTATGCGAAACAATTGTAACGGTTTAGAAGTGGAAACAACATTTTTAGATTTTGTTATGTCGCAACGTGTCTGGCCACGACGAGACGAAGATGAAAAAGATAATAAAGATAAAGAGTCTTCCTAAAAAAAAATTTGAGGGGAGTTGTCACCAACGTTTATTTAAGGAAAACGTCAGAAAAACCAAAGAGATAAAGCACGATTTACTATTTGAGAGAAAAAGAGTTCGAGAGTCATTTAATTATTTGTCTACGGGGAAGGTATTAGCACCCCACACGTCTGTCATGAAGACGACAACCTTTAATCAAGTGTGCTAAAAATAAAATGACTTTTTAATTATTTGTCTTCCCTTAAGAACATGACTTATGCTTGTTTTATTTTGTTTATTCAGAAAAGAAAAAAACAAATTTATATTTTTAGAAAATAGAGGATTTTATATATTTTTTAGTTTTTTAGGTCAACAAGGGATTTGCCCTTGCTCCTACGTATCCCCAAGTGTAATGAGGAAATCAAACTTACGTAATTCTTTGATAGAAAAGAGCTTGTGTGTTGGGTTGACTTTATCTTTTTTGAAACATTTATTTTAATTGCGTGAAAAAGAGCCGTTAAGGCATTGGACCTTGAAACGACGTTGAATTTTAAGAAAAAAAACGGAGAGAATCACTTAAGGCATTGGACTTTGAAGCAATCTCAAGTAATTTGTAATTTTTTTTTGGAGAAAAGGAGAATTGGGTGATCCTTTATTTGAGTATTTTTAGCCTTTTTTTTTAGAAAAGATTTTGGATTTGTGGTAAACTTCATGAAGTCAAGCAAGTCGGAGAGTCAGCATAACATTCAAAAAATCTATTCACATGTTATTGAAACACCACCAAATGAGTCGGAGATCCAACATGGAGTGTAAGGAACGTAATGCAAAAATAAATGAATAATTGACATAATATTACGTAATCAAATAAATCAAATGGAAATAGAAAGGGATAGAATAGAAGTGGGTAGTACACTTAGTAATTAGAGGGTGCATACATGAAGAAGGAGAGTGCAATTAGTAGTACTTATTTAGTTTCAAAATGGGCCAGTCCCAACAGATAAAGGGTGCATTTATGAATATGGGCGTATAAATAGTATTACGTGTTTTGTTTCAAACTGGACCATGCCCAACAGTTAGGGGTGTGCAGTTACGAACATGGATGTGTAAACAATATTATATATTTCGTTTCAAAATGGGCCAGGCCCAACAACTAAGGGTGCAGTTATGAACACATGAGTGTAAAAAACATTACGTTTTTTGTTTCAGAATGGGCCAGGCCCAACAGGTAAAGCATGTGTGGTTATTGAAAATGAGATTGTAAACAACATTATTTATTTTGTTTCAAAATGGGCTAGGCGCAAAAGTTAGGGAGTTGTATTTATTAAAACAGTGAATGCAAAAAGTAAAATAAAGTTCTTTTTATTTTGGGGGTTAGGGTTGGAATCGAGTTAGAGCAACCCGGCCCAACCCGCATTTAGCAGTTGGGCACAGTAGCCATTAGCTAGCAGCCAGCATGGTGAGGAAGAAGATGGAGCTTCGATGGAGGTTGCGTGGCCCCCTGCCGCCACCGGTGGTGGTGGTGGCCCGCACAGTGGTGATTTGTGGTGGTTGTTAAGCTTAAAATGCAAGGACAAAACTAAAATGAAAGTGCAAACACCACAAGCATGCAAGGCCAAGGTGCCCACCGGCGAGAGAAACGCACCCAATCAGCAACCTTTGTGAAAAAAAAAAAAACGAAATGGAGAGAAACCAAATAGAAGAAGGGAAAGAGGAAGAGGGAAAGGGAAGGAATGAAGGATACCTCAGAGACCCCTCTTGCTTATCTGGCTGCGCTGTCAAGTGGCGTAAACTCTTTGGTCCGTTTTTCTCTCCGAGATCCGTGCCTCTACATCATTTTTCTTATGTTCCTTCTTTTTGTGCTCTTATGCTACTGCTTCTGGCCTAATGGGCTCTTAAAGAGTCCATTTAGTCCCTTTTCCTTTTTTTTAAACTGTTCTTTTTTTTCTTTCTCTCTCTTTTTTGTTTATTTTCTTTTTTTCTCTTTTCTTTATTTTTTTTTCTCTTTTTTTCTATACCCGGACAGAATTATGGTATAACAGTCATCAACTATAACAAAGCCATATTTCTTTCCTCCTAGACTCAACATTCTAATTGGTCCAAATAGATCCATGTGAAACAGTTGTAATGGTCTGGAAGTGGAAACAACATCTTTAAATTAAAACATGTTTTGATATGTTTCCCTTGTTGACATGCTTCATAGATAACATGAGTTTTTCAACAATTCTTAGCCAATCCTTTTACTAAATCCTTTTTGGATAGTTTTGAAATATGTTTTAGATAGACATACCCAAGTTTTTTTTATGCCAAATCCATCATTCATCTTCTCTGGATAGCAGACACGTTACATTCTATTTGCTAAAACCTATCGGATTAATTTCATACAGACTTTTGTGTCGTTTGGCAATAAAGAAGGATTTGTCATCTTCTATCTTGACTATATACTAGTCTTTATTGAAAGACATAATATAATCAGTCATAAAATTGACTTATGCTTAGTAGATTATACTTAGTTCTTCAACATGTAAGATGTTGTATATGGAGGCTAGAGAAGGAATACCAATTTTACCTATACCAGTGATCTTCCCTTTGCCTATGCCTCAAAGGTAATTGTTCCACCTTCAATTGGTTTTAGGTCGAGGAACATAGACTTTTTCCCCGTCATGTGTCATGAGTAACCATTGTCTAGGTACTTATTTAAACCCTGGTGATAAATGCTATTTATAAGTAAATTATGCATTTAAATTACATAGCAATTATCTTATTTTTCCTCGTTTAATGCTTCTTTTGTGATTCAAAATATAAGAATTTAAATTGTCTGAGCTTTTATCCAACAAATGCTCAAATTAGTTGATTTATAGTGTGTTGGTTATATTTTCTTTGCAGGATTACACATTATAGGCTTGGAAGATGGATTGAGGATTTGGGCTTAGCGCGCACATATGGGCTTTGAGCGTTGCCAATATAAAAAAAACCAATAAAGACAAATTTTGATTATAAAAAGGGGTGAGCAGTCAAAGGCAAAAGAAAAAAAGGAAAATCAAAGAGAAACCTAAGGCACAAAGGATAGAGAATTCACTCCACATAAGTGGACTTATGTTCCTTATTCTACCAGTTTTCTTCTATTCTCTTTCATCAATTGTTGTTCTCTTTTGTTTATTGTAAGTCTCTCATGCCAATGAGAGGCTAAACCACTCATTGTTGGGGGTTCAACAACCAAACACTCTTGATGTAACAATTCTCACTATCTATTTAATGCTATTTTCATATTATTATTCTTCTGAATCTATTGTCATGTTTGTGGTATGATCATCCATATGCATGTAATGTTATGAGGGTTTATGCATTGAAAAATGCCTATACTCTGAGAACTGGGAAAGAATATCTAGACAATCCATATCTAGGGATAGAATGACATTGTTTAGCCTTAAATATACATCTTTATTCTTAATGCAAATTATTTGATGTAACTTGCTGAGGGATCAGGAGTGAAATTAGGTAATTTAGACTCTTTCATATGAGGGATCATGGTTAGAGTAAATTAGAGGAAGAATGTAATATGTAAAATAATATTAAATAGTGAAAAATCACTAACATTGTATTAAGAGTAGTTTTGGTAGGCTGAACACCCAACATATCACATAACCTCGCATCTTGCCTTTAATCTATTTTTCAATTTATTTTATTTTTAATTTATATTTACATATAGTATCACTTACAAACCCCAAAAACATTATGTTAATTGCTTACAAATAGACGTATACAAATTCTGAGTATAATCAAAGTCTCTGTGGACTCGACACTCGGTCTTACCGTTTTATTTACTACTTGGACAAATTGGTATGCTTGCCGAAGAGTTAACTCCTGGCCTTTTCCTACCAATGATATCTACAATAGGAACAATATGAGATTTTGGTACCCCAAATCTTTTTGGGTCCAACAACATTAGTGCCCTTAAACATATGTTTCTTTTTATTGATGCATATGAACTTAGAATGTCTAGATTTATCATAGAAATCACATTTGTCCGAATCAGACTCTGACTTGGAAGATGATGCCCCTTTTTCTAAAGCTAGACCAGACTTATCATGGGGATGCTGATGGAATTTCAAAAGCTGGTTAAAGTGTTTGAGCTTTCCAAAAACTTCCCAAAGTCTTTTGTAATACAAGCTACTTCCTTTCTTAATTTTTCAACTATAGAGGATTTATCTGTCTTACTAGTTTGGATCAAACTCTCTTCTAGACTTTGGATTTTCTTTTCCAGAACATTATTTGATTTCTTCGGCTCATCATTTTCAAACATAGATTTTTTATATTTTTCTATATACTTTTGTAATAAAGGGAAATCATATGACAATTTTGAAGAAGATTAACATAGGACATTTCTTCTTCATTGTTAGATGAAGCATTATAAAATATATCATATTCAGAACAAGTTTTTACCTCAACTTTTTTGTCTATATTTAGCATTAGACAAATGTTGGCTTGTTCATCGTATGAACTATTACTCTTCTCACTATCTAAGTCGTCCTAAGTGACCATCAAACTTTTCTTTTTCTTGTCACAGAATATCTTTTCTTCTTCAGCTGAGGACACACAACTTTCATATGTCCAGGTTTCTAACATTCAAAGCAAATGATATCATTGCTTTCCTCCTTGTATTTCTTCTTGACTCATGTGTCCTTTCTTCTGAAGGAATGGTAGAACTTTCCTTTCTTTTTCATCATTTGCTTGAACTTCCTGGACATGATAACTACTTCATCATTTGTGGAATCTCCAAAACTATTGTCTAACCTATCAGACCCATCCATCTACACTTTAAGAGCTTTGGAAAAGCTTTTCTTTTCTTCTCTTCTGGAGTTAGTCTCTCTAGTCTTGAGGGGGAAAATATTTGTTTGGCAATTGATCTTGATTTTGTAGATGGAATTTATGAACTCTTAGGATACGTAACAGTTCATCCTATGATTGGGTTTTTAGGTTTCTAGCTTCTTGGATAGTTGTTGTTTTTGGTTCACACCTTGGAAAGCTGTCTAGGATCTTCATGTTTATATAAGCTTTCGTGAAAGTGTGTCCCATAGCTTTAAGCCATTTAGAAGCACTTGAATTCTTCTAAACATGTCATCCAGAAATTCTCCTTTTTTCATGGAGAATCTTTTATAGTGTTGCATTAGAGTGACAACTTTTCTTAGTTCAACATTTTTTGTTCCTTCATAATTGAAGCTCAACGAATCTCAAATCTCTTTTGTTGCCTTCGGTCTACAGATTTTGTTATACTCATTCCTGGATAAAGCGTATGTTATAGTATAAAGAGATTTTGTGTTTAGCTCTATTACAAAAAGGTTTGTGTCTGTCCATTTCGCTTCAGGTCTAAGAATCGGTATATCTCCATTTGTGATGATCAGCCAGAGTCGGTATTGAGTGGACTTGATGTACATCTCCATTCTATTTTTCCAATAGGGATAATCCTCTCTTCTGAAGCTCGGTGGCCTCATGAGGGATGTTCCCTTAGCAATGAACTAATTGTTGTTGTTGTTATCTGTCACCAAGATCTTTTTCCTCTAGACACTATCAGGTGCTCAACCCTTAGAGGCTACGCTCTAATACCAAATCTATAAAGGAAAATATCACAAGAAAAGGGAGTTGAATTGTGATTTTAACAATTTTTAAGCCTTTTTTCTAAGAGAACAAAGTTATCGTCTGAAGAGAAACTTTGTAGGACAAATAACAAATTTTCACCAAAAACACTTTCAGGCGATGGAAACAGATTTTGCAAATCAAACAAAGATTTTAGAAACAAAATCAAATTCAAGCCCTAGGTCAGTTTAACGCAAAAGATACTAAAAGCATATAAGACACAAAGACTTATACTGATTCGTCTTTACCACTGAGACTACATTCAGTTCTTGGAAAACCACCAAGTTCCACTAACTTCAACAAGTTACAAGTATTAGTCACTGCACTTCCGACTCTATAACACAAGCTTTAGACCAAGCTTGTTACAACTCAGTATTCTTTATCCTACCAGGCCACTGTGAACTCTATACAAATCAAATAGATTTGTTGATGATTGCACAATGACTAACTCTCAATTGTCTTACAGACGAATATAAATTCTCAACACTTAGTCTTGTCTCGCAAGTGTTCAAGGTGTTTTGAGAGCTTTTTAAGATATATGCATAAATATACATAATGTTTTTTATAAAAAGAATTTGAATAAGAGCATGTAAGTTCATATCCATGTCTTCAAAGCTTCTAGTATTTATAGGCCTTCATCAATAAGTGTTCATTGTCTCTAAACAGATAGTTATCTTCACCTAAGTTTCACGTCTGAAGATTGTGGTTGTTAGAGCATTTAATGCTTGCATTAATTGCACATACTCCTTCATGCTAGAAAATCACTCTTATGAGCTTTCGTGTTGATTACTTTAGTAGAAAACCACTTGGTTTAAGTTAGAGCAAGTTTGTCACTAGTAGTGCGTGACTTTTGATGATGTTTGACAACTTTCAGATATTAAACTTCATTTATTCTTCATAGGATTTGACAAATCCTAGTAAAATGTCTTTGCAAAATGAATCTCATACATAAAGCAATAAATGAATTCTTAAATTTCATTGATCTAATTTTGTATAAGATCATGGCATGACTCTTTTATCATCTGGTAACAGAGACGTAGATGTATGAGGCATGGTTTGATATCGAATAAGGCCCAATTTTAAACCATTGTATTTATTTGCATCTAATCAAAATAATTAGAGTAAATTACACTCGCACTTCCTGTGTTTTGCTCAAATTTCACCCGATACCCCTTCCTTTTTGCACATTACTTTTACAACCCTCTGTTAACGTCGTTAACAAACGTCAATTGAAATATGTGAGCAGACAAAATTACCCTTACATTTTAATTGTAAACCCAAATTATTTCCTCCCAATTAGTTTCAGAATTTAGGGTTCACCACCATTCGCAAGTATTGTTCTTCTTCCTATTGTTGGCGAGTTCTTCTTTAGCATCTACGGGGTGCAAGTTCCTCTTCCTCTTACGACGTTCACATTCCATTCCTCTTTACCGTTCGTGAGTTCTTCACCGTTCCTCTTCCAATTCGTGAGTTCTCCACTGTTCTTCTAGTTCGCGACGTTCACTAGTGTGCCTTCGTTTGTCTTCCTCTTCAATGTTCACGAGTGCCTCTATTTCTCTTCTTGTTCCACGATTTCTGTTCACGCTACGGTTCTGCTTGTAAGGGACCATTGGACCTTGTATATAGGTTACTTTTTAAGATTGTTTATTTAATTTTGATTGTTTATTGTTGCCTATTTTTGAATGGGATTTCAATGGGGACCAGATTGAGACCACTTATGATTTTTAAAATCATTTGTTTATTATTGTTGATTAAAATAATGTTGATGTTTGGGACTACAGAAAACACAATGGATTAATTGGAAATTAAATAGTGTTGATATTTGGGACCATAGGAACACAATGGATGAACTGGAATGCATGGATCTTGAACCAGAGTGTGAACAACATTGCTAATGACTTAGACTTGCCACCATGTCACCATTTTATTTTGTGGTTTCGTTCTACTGCTAGTGGTAAAATTCTTCCCCTTAAGATTGATCATGATGTGCTGAAAATGTTTGCTGAGAATCAAAATTCAATTTATATTCATATGTATGTTAGTATAACAAAGGATGAGTTTTGGAACCTACCTGTGATAGAAAATGTGAATGAAATTGTGAGTGAAAATGTGAATGAAACTGTGAATGAATGTATGAATGAACCTGTAAATGAATTTGTGAATGTTAATGGACAATTCCATGAGAATGAAGTGTATGCAACTAAAAAATTGAAGAAGAAGAAGAAGAAGAAGAAGGAAGGGTGTTAACACTGCACACCTAGAAAAAACAAAAAGAAGCAAGAGTCTTAAAATATTTTTAGATTGAGAGGAAGAAGATGAAGGTATTTTAGATATAAAATTTCATTAAAAGTCATGTGACTAACATGTGTCTAATTTCTGTTAAATTATTAAATAGTGTTTAGGACGCAGAGGGACTAGGTGTAATGTAAGCTAAACAATTAAGGGATTTTTTGTAGGGTATAAAGAGAGATGAATATCGGGTGAAATTTGAGCAAAACACAGGGATATGAGTGTAATTTACTCAAATAATTAAGGGTCCTTATTTGTCTTAAGACATAAATGTCTTTTGACTTAATAGTTCTATCTTTTTAAGACCAAACCAATTTTAGACTTTGTTTTAGCTCAACTCATTTGAACTTTTCCATGATTAAGTTTAGGTTGATCCAATTGCGTCAATTATAAAATATGAGTTTATATCAAAGTTAATTAATAATATTATGGTCCAAATAAAAAGCAATATTTTTTATTGAACCTAATTGAATCTAAAACCTAAACCAAGCTAGCTTGAATCGCCGATAAAATAGGATGTGATTTTTGTAGTTATGAATTCCAGAACTGGTCAATTCCCCTTCTCCTTTCGGGAATTCTCTTCTCTAGGGATTCCTATTCTATTTTTATTGACTCTTGGCCGTCTACAACACAAAAAGTTTTGATAACTTAGATATTGTATCTTAAATAAAAGAAAGATCAACATCTTTTTTTTTCTCTACTCTCTCTAAAGAGGAATAGAATAGACATCCCCTTAGATGTCTATGTATCCTTTATCCCCTTTTTTAAGCGTTATATCTTGTATGCTCTCTCTCTCTCTAAAAATTGAGAGTATGATTTGCCACCTTTAAAGAATGATATAGAAAAATGAAAAGTGATCTAGTAGAAATTAAATTGTTAGTTTCACTTAATGTTTTTAGCTCTTCACAACTGATTAAGTAGTTTAGAGCATTTCTAATGAGAGAGTTTATATGAGTTGTTTAACTTTTTTTTTAGTTTTAAGGAACAATATTTTTTCATTAATTAAAACATATTGTCTTAGAAGAAATAATTATTACATGGAACTCTTTATTAAAAACATAAAAGATAAAAAAAAATGAACTCTTTTTATAAAATATAAAATGACTTTGACGATGAAGAGAAACATAAATAATAAAATGAACAATGTCTATTAGAAGAAGATAACCAAAATCTTAAAATGACAGTAATTACGATATGGAGAATAAATACTAAATAGAACGAATCATTCTAAACCGCTAACTTATCTATCACGTCATTCTAAATATAAAAAAAAAAAAAAAGGTTTGGCAAATTTATAGTTTTGTAACAATTTTCTAATAAATAAGCATCATTGCGTTGAATTTAGAAATTAAGAAAGTGAAAGGTATATTAACAGCATGTAAAAGGGAAACGGATTGAGGCGTGATTGAATAGGAAAAGAAGAACAGAGGTAGCAGAACCCACAGTTGACAGACGCAGCTAAATATAATGAAAGCTAAATATATGAAAGATCTTTCTTTGTTGGGGGGTCCTGCTAGGGATGAGTGAGGGACCATGCCAATTCAATTTGCTATTTTTTTCATCATCATTATTCTTATTTTTTGATGCAATCCTATTCTGCCTTGACTTGTTTTTCCAAGATCTACAAGACATTCTCCATTCTCCATCTGTCTCTCTTCCGTATTCTGCAATAGGAGGGGACCATTTTTTTTTAATATATACATTTAATTCAAATGTTACCCTAATTTTTTTTTTCTGACTAAAAGTTTGGATAAGTTGAATTTTAAAAATTTATCAGCGTTAAAATCAACTTCAATATTTAATGAATATTTATAAAAATGTTTACATAAATTATTTATTAAATATGAATTTATTTTTTACCAACTTGACTAATCTTGGCTGTCAAACTTTACCTGAACTTCTTTCTAAATATCTTGTAATTTTTTTCTTTATAATGGTATATATTACCCCACGGTACAGCCTGTTTGTTTAGCATCATTTTCATAGTGAAGGGAGGAAAAATATTGGTTCCCACACTTGGAAAATTTTTAGCATTTTAAACTTAATTCTACAATTGTGTTACGAACAAGGAATTAGAAATTAAGGTTATGTTAATTAAGAAGTTACTCATATTTTTCTCTTTTATATATAAGTCATATTTTAGTTTAATTGTAATTCTTTTTTCTTGATTCTTTCTGCCAGTCAATTTCTAATACCAATCTTTTAGCTTTTAATCTGAATATATCAAACTTATAAACACTTACCTTTTAAGAGTATATAGTATATTTTAGTTTATAGTTAACATCATTACTTATACGGATAAAATTTTTACACTGTACGTTTCTGAATTATCTAACTCTTTTAAGCAAAGTCATACTTAAACGTAATTAGCACTAATTAATTACTGTAAGTGGAATTTCATCTTCTTTTTCATTTGTTTCGTGTACGAATAGATATTATTGACAAATATATAAAATTCTGAGAAATGGAGAAATTTTGGTCATATTTGACAATGACAGTCAGCAATGTATTATTGGGTTAAATCCAATGGTGGGGGCACTCGCCAGCCATGAAAGAAGCTTGATCGAGGTTGATATTGAGAGGGACGGACATATTAAAAAATTGGAATTATGAGATGGGATTTGCATATTTTTCATACACTAAAATGTTACGGGCAGTTGTCAATTTGGCTGAAAACAGTCACGAAAATAGTGATTACAAACGCACGAAGTTATACTTCAAGTCTTTAATATTATCCATTATAATTAAATTAACTGATTTTCCCAATATTCTTCTTCTTGATCTTCTTCTGATCTTTTTTAATAATAATAATATCATGATTTCAATAATAGTTCAATTCACGATCATGAAAAGTCATCCACAAAACAGCCAAGTCCATATATGATTGATATAAATGTATAAGAGCAAAATAAAATAACACCAAACAGTAGGAATAGGATGAAGTTTTAATGCCACAAGAATCTCTGAAACCTCAAAGGGCTCCATAAAACTTCAATACTCTAAGCCATAATGAGCAGAGTGGAAAGTGACAACACTGATATCTCGCGATGATTGTAGAAGAAGGTCTTGCACGGACACCATGTAGCCACACCCTCAAATCAAATTAATTATATGCTGCATATGAGAGAATGGTCATCTTCACTTTCGTTACATCCAACATGCTAAAATAGGGTGGGGTTAAGAATATGAATTAATAGCACAAAAAAAAATAGTCAATGATTGCTATATATGATTAATCTTAGAATAGATAGATGGTCTGACCCAACTTTGGTTTAATTCGATCCAATAATTAAGACTTTCACATAAGTTAAACTAGTTAAGGAACTTTCTTAATTAGAATCTTGAGAGATCTCCAACATTTGAACATCTCTTATCTTTTTGCCTGGGGTAAATTTCTCTTCTTCATACCACTCTTATCTTTTCTTTTTCAAGATTAGTGGAAAGATATGTAAATATCACAAGAAAAAAAAAAAAGGTATATTATTTTCCTATCCCTACCCTCTATTCCAACTTCTTAATTTTATCTTTTGCTAATTTGAGTGTTGGATTCATTAAAGGTGGTTTTTTTCGACTGTGTTATCATTTGACGTAGATCCAAAAAAAGGTACAAAGAGAAATGCTTACATCTTTTAGAGCATTTGACGCATAAATGGGGGAATGGATTCCGGAAACGTATGCAAACATGCGCTTCATCATACGTACGTGATTTCTTAATTCGAAGATTCATTGATAGACATGTGATTACTCCCTTGGATATTATCGGTATAGAAAAATTATGAACGAAATAAAAATTAAGAGACCAATTGTGGAATTTTAAAATAATTAAGGGAGCACTACATTGCAGCTATGCATTATTGGTAATTAGTCCATCTATATCGATTAGAGCCTATAATTAATGGACTGAAAGCGAAGTTTGAAAACAAGAGACAAGTTCTAACATTGATATTGAATTATAAATTCAGTTTAATCCATGCAAAAACAGAAATCTATTAATAATGGAATAATAATAATAATGTTCTTGTTAGTTAAGCTGGTCGAACTTTGCTTGTTGACGAGCAGAAAAAAACCTACATACATCTTTGTGATGGTTGAAAGAGGACCTCTGTTTTTCGTGACTAAAAGTTTAGGAGGTAGAGGTTGTCTCATTTCAAGGCATGGGCAAGTGACATACCTCAACGTAAATTTAATGTCATACTAACAAATAACCTACCAATGATTGCCCTATAACTAAAGATCCTTTTATTAATGTTGTTCGATCCTACAAGAGCTAACACCATCAAAACTCCCTATCAAATATGTAATAGGATTTTCTTGTTGAAAATAGTCTATTTTACTAATTTAATTAATTTTGTTTAAAATTTCATTAGTCATCTAACTAATATATATTAGTTGGTAGGAAATATAGAGATTTAAACATTTATACATGCAACCTAGAAATCACTTTCTTAACTACATAATTAAAATACATGTTTAAATTAATTTTAACCATAAATTTTATATTAATACACATGTATCACATAGGATAAAATGAAATTAATTATAGCTATAAATCATGCATATTTTTTAACCGTAAAAATCAAAGACATATATCAGTACTTTACAATAACTTACACACCTTGTGTTGGAGATCCTATATCAACTAATCATGAGACTAAAATAGTGTATATAAGTGAGGACAACCCTCACCTTACAAGTCGGTATTGTAGAGTTGAGTTAGGTCCATAACTCATTTTCTAAAATGGTATTAGAGCCTATCTTAATGAGATTTGTTAGGCCTATCGAACCACCTGCTAATGAGTTGTTATCGGACCATTCATTGATATTCAGTCTTGCAAATTTCATGTTTGAAATATAATGTCCTCAACGTGAAGAGGGTGTAATGAAGATCTCACATCAACTAGTGATGAGACTAAATTGGTGTATAAAAGTAGAGACAACAATTTTAAAAATCGATTTTATAGGATTGAGTTATGCTCACAATTCACTTTTTAAGATTCTATTTAATCAACTGAACTAGATTTTCTTAGTAAATCATGAAAATCCTAAGTTGAATAAATAAAATTGATTTCCTGAGTTAAAAAAAAATATAGTAAATACTCATGTTGGATATTCAATAGTTTCAAATGCAAAGTAGGTAAGAATACTTAAAACCGAAAAATATAGAAATCTAAGCATTCAACTATATGAAAAGGTCAGAGCCTTAGCCTGCAGGTGAATCCACGTGGCACCCTGTGATTGGTGGATTGGGATGTCGGTCACACTCGTTCTCTATTATTGCGCGGGAAGGGAATGAGTAGTAGTAGTTATTGTGTATATGTATGCCAAGTTGGTTAAACAATGCCACCTTCACAATCACACACCAAACCTAATCACATAGATGATTTATTTTCAGCAACGTAATAAATTCACATAAACAATTTTTACGTCGTTTTCTTCCACCCTAAATGTTGTTACTTGAGATTTTAAATCTAACCCTAATTCATAAGTTTATGATATTGTTTTTAGATTATACTAATTGAAAATTCCATTTAAACTTAAATAAGTCTCTAGTCAAAATAGTAGACGTACGATTCCTCTTGTTGACTAACCGCACGATACATTGTCAAACACTCAAAATAAAATAAAAATAGTATTAGGTACCTTTCAAGTAGAAAATTATAATTAATAGCAATTCTTGAGAGAGAAGTTAATTATAAATATATAGTATCTGTCTATTTGATCGTTAACACACTCATACGTACGTGTAAGATAAGATTCATGGCATTTTCTTCTTTTTTCCTAGCTAGGTAAGTATCATACATGACTTTACTCACATGCTTTAGTGGAGATCGCATTATTCCTTTCTTCTGTATCTAGTAAATTTATATTCCAAAACCCACGGCTAACTCCATTGCTGATCTCCAATCCCTATCACTTTTGTGAATACATTGTATTTGTGTTTGCATTTGGAGTCACACATTGTGGATGTCAAATTAATTTAGCAGTAGGGGATGGTGCCCACAAACTAATAGACCTATAGCTTCCTTATATAAATGGAATCATAATGAAGATCGTGTAATGCGGCATCACTAAGCTGGATTTAATTATGCAATCATATTATCTTATTTATAGTACTTAATGGTCCTGGCTTGTCATAGAGGGTAGGATATATATCTATATGAAGCTTTTTTGCAATTAATCATTCTTTCTGCTCTCGCTAATTTATGAGAACAGAAATAGGAATATGATTATGGGAATTGAGAAAAGTGGATGATGTAGATGATAATAGAAAATGAGAATCTTTTCGGATGCATGGTACGCCATCTCAATAATTATTTGGGCACGTAAGAACTCATCCACTAGCTGGTTGGTTGCATTATTGGTTTCAACTTTGATGCTGACCCTTATTCAACGACCTTTTAAGTTTCTCTTTCACAAATCCTATTCTGAGGAAGGGAAAGGAATTTTCAATGGTCCCGATGAACAAGTTTGCAAAGTGTACGACTTGTCCCATATTTGCTACCATATTCATAGACCTAGCTAGCACTGTAACCAGGGTTTTTTTTTTTTTTTTTTCAATATACACCTATTTCCATCCAATATTTCCCAATATAGGTTTTTTTCCCAATATACACCTATTTCCATCCAATATTTCTTAATATACACCCTTTTTGCAAAATTTTCCCAAAATACATCTCTTTTTAGTGTAAGTGGGAAGTCTAGGTTTGTATACCCGACTTCTCACCGTGCAGTTATCAATTTTTTTTTTATGCACAGTGAGAAGTCGGGTATACAAACTTAAACTTCCCACTTACACTAAAAAGAGGTATATTTTGAGAAAATTTTGCAAAAAGGGTGTAATTAGGTTTTTTTTCCAATATACACCTATTTCCATCCAATATTTTCCAATATACATCCTTTTTGCAAAATTTTTCCAAAATACACCTCTTTTTAGTGTAAGTGGGAAGTCTGGATTTGTATATCCGACTTTTCACTGTGCAGTTATCAAATTTTTTTTTGATAGCTGCATGGTGAGAAGTTGGGTATACAAACTCAGACTTCCCACTTATACTAAAAAGAGGTGTATTTTAGAAAAATTTTACAAAAAAAGGTGTATATTGAAAAATATTGGATGGAAATAGGTGTATATTGGAAAAAAAAAAACCTGTAATCAGTTATTTCCTGGAATCAACTCATTCTCTCTCCATTTCTCTCTCCCTCTTCTTACGCGGTTTGTTTTGGGCCTAGTGCTACCAATGCCCACGGTTTTGGAATTCCATTCAAGATCAAAGGATGGTCCCTAACACATGAACCCACAAGATGTTCTGATCATAGCCATGTGCTACAATCTCAACAGTGTTTTCAGTACTTTTTAATTTTTTTTATAATGTTTTTGAGATATCTCCAAGCTCAAATGCTGGTGAGGAGGAGATTTTGTTCACCGATTTTTTTTTTCTTTCTAAATGTAGAAATTACCTCACTCACTATGTCAAAAATCAAGTTCATTGTCATGAGATACATGGTAAGGAGATACGTGTTCATGTACCATTCACAATTTGTCACGTTTTACATTATTATTAAAAGATCCGCTCCAATGGAGATGTTTGAATCATTTTTGTTCATTAAGGACCAAGTTTAATAGTAAGAATTTTTATGGGAGGTTGGGCTTATCAAACATTACTCAAGTACCAAGTACTTTTTTTCTTCTTTGTTGACTCAATTATATCACGATAATATGAAAAAAAAAATAGTAAAAAATAATGCTAATAAAATGTTGGGTGAATACTCAAAATGGCAATTGACAATATGAGACATTGTCATTTTAGTCTCTGAAAGTACTAAAATTCAAAAACCAGTTCTTAAAAATGCAATTTATCACTTACTTTAGTACAAAATTAAAAAAAAAAATAATTTATCTTTCATTTCAACATGAGCTTCTATCATTTGGGCACGCATGTCGGCAAATTTCTTCACGTAAACCTCACTTTGCACATCAATCTTTATGCACAACGATTGACTTTCGTTCTTTCTCTCAACCGAATATCCTTCCAATTCTAACCCTTTTTTTTCATTTTATTTCTTCTTTACGTCTCAATAATAAAGTAGTGATCGATAGGGATATTCGGAAATGTTAGATGCACACATATATTTAATATTTAAAAATGTATTTAAATACATTAGTTTTAAAATTTAATTTTCATGCATTATTAACGTAAAGATTTAATTATATGTCATGTTAACCAATTAAAAATCACCTAACTATGACCTTATATTAATTAATATTCTAAAAGTTAATAATCTTATCATATATAATAACTTATTATTAGATAATTATATAAAAATATCGTAAAATAAATATAAAAATATTTGATATGGAGATAAAATTATATTATCGTACACTATATAATCATTTTTAATTGGATAATTTTATTTCAAAATTTAGTTTAAACAAAATCTACCAAAGTTTTTATTGATCTAAAAATATTTAATATCTCATTCATATAAAAAAATTGATATGATAAATATTTTTAAAATACATTAAAATGTGAATAGTGAGATTACTTTATTATTTTTTTTCAATTTAAAAAAAGTGAAATCAAGATAATGTATAAATAAAATTTAACAGTTAAATCAATAAAACTGATTTTCTATATAAAGTTAATAATTATCAGTATAGTTACATATAAAAGTATTGATGGTGAAATATAACTCAATGTTCTTATTAATATATACGCATGAAAACTAAAAAGTGTAAATATATTCCATTGCGTTCTTTTTATGTATTTCTTCTTTATCTTCCAAAAAAAAAGTATTCCCTCTTAAATAATTATAACAACATGAAGATTTACTAGATTTTTTTTTATAAAAAAAGTAATTAAAACGCTATCTTTTTGCATAATTAAGACTCGATCCCTTAGACGTCAAAAAAAGAAAAAGTCTCTAATTCATTACACATAATCACCACGCAGCCATTTTCTTTGCAGGAATATATATATATATATATATATATATATATATATATATATATATATATAAGTAATAATCCAAATTTTCATAAATAAAAAACCAATTATGAAGAATCATCATACAAGATCTCCAATTAAATTTATACGGTATAAATAAACTTCCTTCCCTATAAAGTAGGTGTTCTTTTATTTTAATCATTTAAATATTTTAAAAAAATGGTTTAGTTTCTAGGGGGTCAAGTAACATTAAATGATAATATAACAATATATAATGATGATCATCCATTGGCGTGTTATGATCACTTACGTACATGCCTTTTTTTTTTGCCAACTGCGTTTATGAATCCTTATATTTTTTTAATAAAATAGTTAATGATATTAGATTAGTTAATAAGTAATGTCATTAAATATAACCACCACTTAAATTATTTAATTCAATGGATAAATTTGAAATAAAATTTAAATTTATGATATTATTAATTAACGTTAATCAATTTAACTACTTTTACTAGTCATGATGAATTAGGGAATGTATTGGATTACGATTTTCATTTTTTTATTAAAAAAGTCTGAAAATATTCAACCAAAATTTTTAAATGACATAAGTAAGTCTTGTGGTATTCAATTAAGATTATTACAATTTTTTAAGGAATACAATAAAATCCGATGATATTCAATTTAAATTTTTTACAATTTAAAAAAAAATCACTTGGTATTCAAAAATATAGAGATTTCGATGAATTCTTTTATTGGTATGGATTTTGATAGATTTCATTTGATTTTTCAATAGAAAATATACATCAAACAATGTCACAAAAAACCTTCAGACTTTCTTGGATTATTTTTTTTATATTTTTCTCATTGCTCATAATACATTCTCCCTATCTTGAAGGCAATATAGACATTCATGTATAAACACTTCATAACCTTTAATACCTTAATAATCTTCAATAGTCACATGTTACCTCTGTCATGTACATGTTGCTTCTCCTTTCTTTTGCTTTTCTATGATAACTTTTCATTATTAAAATATAAATACAATCATTTGTTATGTATTATGGGCATGTAGACATTTTGGTCCATGGGGCTCTATCTTTCTATATATGTGGTTTTTTTATGACACTTCTTGTGACTTATTGAACTTTTCATTATTAATACAAATACAATCATTCTCAACTATATACTCAAATGAGAATTTGCTTCAACACTAGAAAAGGCCACAAACTTATATACATTTCTTGGCATGCAACGTGTTAAGGGATTTGATTAATGAGGAACAACATCATTTTTAAAAATGGTAGACCGAGTTATCTAGAACTCATCTCATCTATTAAAATGGGTTCACGAAAATGATTATTGTACAAAGCCGGGACTCAACTCGAAATCTTTTATTCCTCATGGTGCACCTGTCTTGGAGTGTGTATTCCCTCATGACTTTGTTGGTACTGTTTTTTTGTTTTGATAACCAACATTATATTTTGCTTTTTCTTTTAAAAAATAATTATTAGCTATGAAAAAAACCTTACAATAATGAAAACCTAATTTACTAGTTTCAATTATCAATTGAATAGAATTTATTGTGTTCAAAAGTTGAATAGAATAAGATAAAAAAAAGGGTCACATGACTCACTTATTTTTTATGGAAAAATTAATGGTTTTGAAGGTTCGTTGGTTTTTATGAGTATAAGAAGAATTTAGAGATTATCAATTTTTTATAGACTCTTTAATTTTGAATGTTTTGTAAAAATTCATGGAATATTTTCTAATCTTGTAAATCTATAAAGGCTTTACAAATCTTATAAATTCATATTTTATAAATACATTAAAATTTGAACTACAAAATATCATTACATTCTCACAAATTTTTTTAAAATTCACAGGATTTTTTATGCTTAAAATTTTTAATCTAGTACCCACCCTTAGATATTTCTCTCTCTTATATATAGAAACAAAAGTAATATTTAAAAATAATTTATAAAATAAATTACACATAACTATCCTATCAAACTAATCAATGACATATCAAGTCAATGAATTATTAACTCGATCTTGTTATTTGATAGTAAAAATTTAAAATATTTAAATATTTAAAGAATTAAAATAAAAAATCAAAATACCTATTTTATAAGAACTAAAATATTATTTAAGTGGATTTATATATATTTCCACACAAAATCTTCCTTAACATCCCACATCTCTCGTGATTATGATTTTGATGGACTTAAATACCACCGCATGACGCTTATAATAGACTCAATCTTTGAGTTAGACGTGACTTTTTGAGAATCCTTTTAAACAAATAAAATTATATCCTTACTAATAATTATAACTTTTGATCTAGTTATAAAGCGCTTAATCTAATATTATATGTACCATATGAAATAAATACTCAATTTAAGATTAATATAAACTTTTTTTGAAAGGAGTTTATTATAATAAATTAAAAATTATAGAAACCCATAAATCATTTTGATATTTTTATGTAAGTTAAGTCCATGTAAACTCTTTTAAAACTACCCCTTAATTGGCAAAATACTTCTAATCTTGAAGCAGAAATGATCATGTAAGCAAACCAACGCTAATTTTTATTCCCTAGTTGCAAAACATCTGACACGTACTAGTCACTCATTGACGTGATAACAATCATCGATCGCATTATATAAAATATAAGAAAAAGGAGCGTATATTAATATATTATCCTTTGTATAAAAACTAAAAAAGAAATTTGTAAAAAAAAACTAAAAAATAAGTGCATGGCAATTAAAAATATTTAAAATAGTAATAATACAAAGTATATATACTTCTATATATAGCATCAATTTTTTTTCAGTTTATTGTCATTTTATTATAATAAAATGACAGATCTAGAAGTGTTAAAAGATGTTTCTTCTTCTATGTGAATATAGAACATTCTATCGGCGCATAATTTCAACAGTGACATCATAATCATGTGTAAGAACTATATAAAACTATGGGTGCATAATTATGCAAAATTTAAAGTAGTATAACATGTAACTTGTTTAGGAAAGAGTATATTAAGAGATAAAATTAAATTTAAAAAGAATATATTTTAATTTAGTTGACGAATGCACATTTTAAAGTAGTTCATTTATATTATAAGCAATTGAGATTCAGGATTAAGAGAAATTTTGAACCTAAAAAAAAGGTTTAAAACAATCAATTTAAAAGTATACACAATGATAATAGAAGTATTTTAAGTTATGAATTATTTTAAAATGTTATATGTATGTTTCTAATGGACAGAAGACATGCATTTAAAACATGACGGATACATGTACCTATCTTATTGATGACGATTTTATGTTTATAAAAAACAAATAGTAGTTTTCTCTCTAAATAAGTAGTAAGACAAATCATGTAAGACTAACTTTGTGCAAAATGATTCTCTCTACTAATTCTTACTCTTATCTTAAAATGCATATGGACCAATATAGTACGAAAAAGTAACATGACATCTCAGAATTTGTTTGTGGTGTGTCAACCACATTTTCTTATGTTTGGTGTCAGCTAGCTCCATGAACATAATATCGTGGCATCAATGCAACTCACAAGTTCTGATCTAATTATAGGCCAAGTTTTCATAATGTTAACTACATATACTTCGGACCCTCAAATAATATTTTTCAGAGTATCTCTCGTGAGTGCCATATTTATTTTAGCTTCTATGGGCAGAATCCTACTTTTTTTTTTTTTTTTTTAATGAGCTAAAGAAAACAAATATATTAATAGAGTACAAAGATTATCCGAACAACTGAGTGAACAAAATACATTAATTATTATAAAATTCTAATACTTATTTTTGATTCCGTTTATCTATAAGAAAAAAAATACCCAAACCCAAAAATACAAGACAACCAAATAGAAAACCAAAAAGTCCAAAGGAAATTAACATAACTCCTAATTACAGAAAAGCAGAAAATAGACAGAACCAGATGATGACAGCAATAATTTCCCTGCGTATTTCAGAGACACTTATTCTAAATAAATGTGCCATATTCACTATGTAGCTAGTTTTCCCTGCATATACCTACACCTGTGTATAATGAAATGTATGTCCATACCAATTAGCATGTCCTTCACAATTGTTGATATTATATGCTGCCTACCTTGATACATTAATAATTAATAAAGAATATTCACCTTATGTTCTTCCCCTTCCAGTAATGTTTCACATCCCATGCTTTGTTTTAACACTTAAACCAACAGGAGCTCATCCTACCGTATGTTATCATTTTCTGTGAAGCCTTCAACTTTTTTAGTAGAACGATGAAGCAAATGTCAAAGAATAACTGTGCCTGATATAGGGCCCACACATAGATCTCCTATTAGACATTGAATCATCTTGCTTTCTTCACTCTTTCTTTTTCAATGCCCCCACCAATTTTTGGCTATAAATACCCAAGAACCCAACCGCTTCTCTCACAAGCATCCTTTGCTCAGAGTCTCATTAAGTTTTCTCAGTTTCACTTATTCATTGACTCTCCAAAAGCCCTTCAAACCTCTCTATTTCTCTCTCACGTACCCTCTTCCTTCCATTCACTCCACTTCTTAACTCCCCAAAACAGAACAACTGCAGAGCAAGCAGCAAGAAAAATGGTGTTGCTGTCCAAGGCAACAACAGAACAATACTCCTAAATCAAGAACTACATGCCAACCACATTCTCCTCAACAATTCCCATAGTGGACCTCTCCAAACCTGATGCAAAGACCCTCATAGTGAAGGCTTGTGAGGAATTTGGATTCTTCAAAGTCATCAACCATGGTGTTCCCATGGAAGCTATATCCCAATTGGAATCTGAAGCCTTCAAATTCTTCTCTATGCCACTCAATGAGAAGGAAAAAGCAGGGTCTCCCAAACCATATGGGTATGGTAGCAAGAATATTGGACACAATGGGGATGTTGGTTGGGTTGAGTACATTCTTCTCAACACCAATCAAGAACACAACTTCTCTGTTTATGGCAAAAAGGCTGAGAAATTTAGGTACCATTTCAAAATAGAACAAAAACAGAACCAATCTAAACTAACTTATACATCATATAAATAAATTAGCAAAGTTATGATAAGAAAAAATGATTATTTTTTCTTCTTGTTGCTATTTTGCAGGTGTTTGTTGAACAATTATGTGTCTTCTGTGAGGAAAATGACATGTGAGATTCTTGAGTTGATGGCAGAAGGATTGAAGATTCAACAAAAGAATGTGTTTAGCAAGCTTCTGATGGATAAACAGAGTGACTCTGTTTTGAGGGTGAATCACTACCCTGCTTGTCCTGAACTTGTTATAAATGGTCAAAACTTGATAGGGTTTGGAGAACACACAGATCCACAAATCATTTCTCTACTTAGGTCCAACAACACTTCAGGTCTTCAGATTTTTCTTAGAGATGGAAACTGGATTTCAGTCCCACCTGATCACAAATCTTTCTTCATAAATGTTGGTGATTCTCTTCAGGTACAATACAAAGCATACTATTGATTCATACTAAAAGGTTAAATGAAAAAAAAAAAATCCATTTCCTTTATGACTTCCTTATTTCTATGGATAAGTAAAAAAATAAAAAATAAATACAAACTCTTCTTTTTGTGCAATTTTTTTGGTTGACTTGTTAATTGTTACATTTTCATTTGGTCATTCAACTCCCTCCTTTTACCATGAAAAAAAAAATCAAAAAGAAAATTGAAAAGTAAGAGCAAATGTTTTTGCTTTCCACAGTATGTCAGTATAGAATAACGTTTTATTCGAAAGAGATTTGTCATATATATATATATATATATATATATATATATATTAACTTATCATTGTTATTGACTAGTGCTCTAATGTGTTCATTGCATGTTTTTCCTTTTGTTCTTGTTTTTGGTCAATGCATCAACATAGGTTATGACCAATGGAAGGTTCCGAAGTGTGAGACACCGAGTTTTGACAAATGGGTTTAAGTCAAGGCTCTCAATGATTTACTTTGGAGGTCCACCTTTGAGTGAGAAAATAGTACCATTACCCTCCCTCATGAAAGGAAAAGAAAGCCTATACAAAGAGTTTACGTGGTTTGAGTATAAAAATTCAACCTATGATTCAAGATTAGCTGATAATAGACTTGGACATTTTGAGAAAATTGTTGCTTCATAATATGCTAAAGGATTATGGGGGCACTTGTCAAGACAAAATGGGGGGTTACAATATATAGTATATAAATTATAAATGTTTTTTTTTTTTGTTGCTACTTTAATGTTATTTATCAATTAGAATGCTTCACAGATATAGGACAACATATATACCCCTTTTGCTTTTGCTTCAACACTAGTGAATGACATCTGATGTAGTTAACAATGGAGATTTGTTAATGGTTAAAAGCTTGATTCAAATTGCAATAAAACATAATAAGAATAAAGTATATATTCCATGCATAATTCTCTCAATAATCTTGCCAATTGCATAACATATTCAACGTATCGCATGTCATGTATTGAGTTTTAGACCTAAGCATGTTCAACCTAATATTTCTCTTATATATATTAAGTAAATTCTATTATTACACGCTATTTATTTGTTTTTTACAATTTGAACAACCCTTATATTCAATCCAACTATTTTAAAAATTTTAATAAATGAATTTCATTAATGATCTTAAATACTTACATGTTAGGGTAAAACACCATGTTATTCTTTTAAAGTGTAAAGTACTATCATATTAGTCTTTGAAAGTAAAATAAAAATCAAAATAAGTCTCTCATTAGTCTCTAAACTTAACTGTTGAATATCACTTTAATTCATAATTTCAATCAATTTTTGCATGATATATAATTCAGCTCTGTTAATTCATTTCTTATAATTAAAATTTAATTGTATATTTTACCAATTACCACCTAAGTATCATCATTTTACAAATTTTATCACTTAATTATTATTTTTTCTGTGAATATTATCATTCAAATTTTTAATTTTCACTCATTTATCACCCATGTTTTTTTACCACAAATTTTACTACTAAATTTTTTAATTTTTTTTCCTATTTTATTATTATATTGATAAAAAAAATGATATTTTTCCACAAAAAAGAATATTATTTTCATTTTTCTTTAATGATTTTAGTGATATATCAGTTGATAAATTGTAAAAAGAAAGTACAAATTTAAATGATAAAATTCAAAACAAAAACTTAGGAGATAATAAAACTTGCAACAAAACAAAAATAACTAAATGATAAAATGTATAACTAAACTTAAATTAAGTTCTTCTTAGGTAAAGATGGATCAAGATTATAAACAAATAAGGATATATCTAAAAACACATAACAATTTTTCTTTTTTTCCATTGTATGTCATGGCATCACATCAATTAGTGTCTCTCTCGTGACCGAATCATGGTTTCTACGAACACGTGCACCACCACCACTCCTCAAATTACACGTAAGCCACGTTTGAGTCTTCCACCAGTGTCGCACGCACAAAATCTCCAACGTGTCTCTCTGTTCAAAACTACTGTGCCAATGATTCGTTCCATCACACCATTAATTGGGTGAGTTCACTTGTTTAAACATAATTAATGCATCATAAATATTTTGAATCATGCTTTATCACGTTTTCAAAATATAATACTATATGAAACCATTTAGATACTTTTCAGTACGAGAGAATAGTGTATAGATGATGAACGAATAGTGTAATAATTTTTGCAGTTATTCAGTTGTAGTACCTTTTTATAATATTTTTTTCCCTTGTTAGATACTATGATCAGTATTTCTTAATCTATTAGTTTAGAGATTAATTTTATTTATGGTATGTGATTTTTTTTAGTAAAAATTAATTTTATTTATAGAAAAAATTAAATATAATTTTTTTATTAAATAAATTATTCTCTTATATGTGAATAAAAAAAAGTTACATTATAATGCGCTAATTTTATTAATTACATTTCATAATAATTACCAAATACGTTTATTTTTT
>PYAF01003870.1:1573551-1611699 GCA_007407185.1 Glycine tomentella
AATCTCATATGTGTTAAGGAATTTTATTTGCATGATTCGTAGTAAGGAAATCGTTCATATTACAAACAACTCGTAAATTTAGCAAGCAAAGCGAAAAGAGTTTCGTGAAAATTTATAACTAATTTAATTTTAATACCAAGTGGACACGCGTTTTTAATTAAAATCAATTAGGCACGAGAGAGTAAAGAGAGGCGTTACATGGGACATACTAGATATTTTGGAAAACTTCTTTGAAAATTATATTGGTAGTTACATTTCGTGGTTTTCCTTTGTTGTCATGAATGAGTATTTTTAAACCAGTATTACTTGTTACTCTTGAGAATGCAACATACAGCTGCCCATGACTAAAAACAGGATTTGGAAGATATAAGCCAACAGATTGAAAAGATGGTCCTTGAGATTTATTTATTGTAATAGCATATGAAACAATAATTGGGAATTGTCTTCTAATCAGCTTGAAAGGTCAAGGAGACTGTGATGGTGATAATGACATCCGTGGAATGTAGACCATATTACCAATGTTTTTACCAGAAATGATGTGTCCTTCAATAACATGATTAGCCAATCTTGAGACAATTATCCGTGTACCATTGCACAACCCTTCTGCTTGATCCAAATTTCTAATTAACATAATAGGTGTGCCTATTTTCAATTTGATTGTATGATTAGGCAAGCCAAATGTTTTTAATGAATGTAGAAACTCTAGCGTAATATATTGGTAAGTTTCACTTTCTACAACATTTGTCATGTCAATGGAATCAGAGCTTAAAAATTCTTTTTCCTCACCTGGAATAATGTCTAAGACATGATCATTTATTTTGTCCATAATTTGAATTGTTGAAGCTAGAATAGCCCTGTTGCTTAGAAAGGCTTCGTTGTTATAATTGTGATTGATATCTGGATATGTGTGTGTGACAATTGATTCAATTGGATCATTGAAATCTGTAATAAGTAACTCAAATGGAATTTCTATTTCAGAAAATCCATCGTTACTCGTGCCTAGATTTCCATTACCAATAGCTAACAACCACTTAGAAAACTGGAAAATTTCTTGTGCATTTGCTGATTCTGAGTTAAGATGCAAGCGTATATTCTTGGTCAGCTTTAAAACGGTGCAGTATTCCTACAGGTAGGAAGCATTAATAGTAGCATGAATAATGTCTGATCTGCTGCCTCTAGGTATTACTGGTAGGATTTGACGAAAGTCACCTCCAAACACAACAACTTTTCCACCAACTGGTAAAGTTCCTTCAGGAGATGTACACATTATGTCCTTTAGTGTTTTGTACAATGCTTCAAAATATAATTTGTGTGCCATTGGTGCCTCATCCCATATTATTAACTGTGTTGACTGTAACAGACCAACTAGCTAACTACCTTAGTTGATATTACAAGTTGAGTGTTGTAGTGTAGGAATGGGAATAGAAAATTTGGAATATGCAGTTCTGCCACTGGGTAACAACAATGAAGCTATACCACTTGATACAACTGTTAAAACAATTTCTCCTATGGAATGCAATGTAGAGGCTAATGTTTTTCACATGAAAGTTTTTTCGGTACCTCCATGGCCATACAGGAAGAAAGTTTCACCCCGTTGTCTGTGACTGCACTAATTATTCCATTAAAATATACTTGTCTGCTCATCTGGAATGTAATTAAATTCAAATGCTTTTTCAATACAACATGTATGTCATAACAGTATTTGGAGGCAAATTTATATGAGTATTGGTTTGTAACCTGTTAGAGTGGCAACGTATGTTTCAAAATCAGATTGTAATTGCTCATTGTCATATGATTGTTCAACATATATGTATCTGTTACCATAACGGGTCTGCGCTACACCATTTGGAAAATGCATGGTGGGAAAATCCTTCAATGATTTTTGGTTCGACTGCAGTATCTCCTCAATGTATAGCAGTGCTAAGTTCTGTAAGTCTTCTATTGGAATATGCAAATCTAGTGTAAAAAAGCAGAAAAGTCTAGTATGTTATGATTTTGCCACAGAAAATTGAATTCATATGGAAACTATATTGCTACTATTTTATACCTGGTATGTTTGTAAGCTTCCTTTGATCATGTAGGATACCATCAATTAAATAAGCGCATGTTTCACCCCAGATATGGTGTGGTCTGTCAATGCTATTTGAGAGAAGCATAGTAACAAACAATTTCCTCAAAAAATTGTCAGAACCCCAAAGGTATGCTTCTCTCAAAGCCTGAATGTATTCCTTGTCATCATGCACAAATCCCATTGCAAAACATGCTTTTTTAAAAGAAGGATATAGATAGCCAGCTACAGTATGAATTTGTTCATAACTGATTGGCCCTTTGACCACTAACAACATCATTCTAAGATAATACAATTCTTTCAGTACTTGGTGGAACCCAGTTAAGCCTTCCAATTGTGTAGCCTTTTTTCCTTAGCTTCCAATGTCTATCCTTGCCAATATATGTAAATTTTTTGATGAATTGAACATAACTTAAATGTTTGGCTTCTTTGAAGATGGTATTAGCATGCAACCAAAATGTAAACATGGAGTCCTTAACGAACAACTTTGAGAGCAATGCATCAATGTCATCATCATCTTCAAAGATTACAAAATTTTCTCCAGAAAAGTGAAAGTATAATCGCTCAACTGCAGGGGATCTCTTGTGTATGTGGAATGAGAATATTCTTCAGCAAGCTTCACATAGAGAAAAATATCTACCATCTACATAGTGCTTTATCTCATCAAGACATTGCTCAATTGATCCAGCCTCATTTTGCACAGGCAGTTGTTATACGATTATATCCTTTATTGATGTACTTGAAAATATATTTGATAGATGTTGATTGATTGCACCATTCTACATTGAGGTGAGCTTGATATTTTAACAACAGTTTTGTATTGTATGACACTACATATCTGTTGTCTAATGGTACATGATTTTTGTCAATATATTTCCCATCATTACGCCTTCTATAAATAGGATATCCATCTTGGTCAACAATTGTATCAATTTGCCATTTTTTTGGAAAAAATTTGGAACATCTTCCATCCTTCATGCAGGAAGATTTTATGTTAGCATGCCCACACGGACCATGTATCATGTGATTCTTGACATATTCATAAAGTTATGGTTGCTGACCTGAATCTGGTATCTCAGCTGAGATGATGGTATCAATATCTGAAGAAGATGAATACTTACTAGAAGGATGCAAGAAAAGTAATATATGAGCATGTGGTAAACCTCGCTTTTGGAACTCAATTGTGTAAATATCTGCAAGCAGTTATTTGTTAGTTTTAAGGTTTGATCGAATAAAAATGCATACAAATTAATATGTGCATTACAACTAAAGGTCTTACATGCTAGAACATTGCCCAATACTTGGTTATGTTTCAAGTCAGCCATTAGTTGATCAAGCTTTATTTTAAAAACTGGTAAAAATATCTGGCTGATCAGTAACATTTAACTTCATTGGTGACACAAACCTTTGAATCTCAGGTCAATAAGGATTACAAGTGAAAGTCAAGAATAAATCAGGAAATCCAACACTACTACATATGACCATTCCATCAAAGTACAATTGATCCATACACCTGTGGCTACCAACAAAGGACGAAGGGAGAACAATACGCTTCCCACAATTTGCATGTTGTGCTTCTGCAATTTGAGAGCCGATTAATGTGTTGTATTTATCACAACGAAGTTGCTTTTGATGAGTCCTTATAAACATCAATCGCTCTAATTCCATCATAGTGTAACCATCAACAATAAACTGTTGAAACAGTCTTCTGGACCTCAATAATGTTTGACTCTCACGTCTTCTAGACTGTAGTCTAAAATACAATAGTTCTTTGATAGTAACTTTGTTTCTCTTTCTTTGATTTGAATTTTGCATATCTCTATGCTTGATATCATTGCGGTAGCCATCTTCAACATAAGGAAACAACAAAGGATATTGTAATCCAAGATAACTTGGATGAAGCTCATTGATTCTTTGCAATCTTTCACTTTGTTTTTCAAGAATAATACTTCTGTTTATAATTTCAGTTGCGTCTCCAACAATGACTGCAACAACCTTCGAAACTGTGGGCAAATTGTATATCCTGCCATCTTTTTTCTATCTGAAATTAACTGTAAGTTAACATTCTGTGTGTGACAACTGTCATATCTATCTTTCACCATCCTAAAAGATTTAACAAACACATTGTGTGTATCAAGCATGTCTTTCAATTTTGTCACAAGTTGTGAATCAAGCCATTTTTTCCACCTAAAAAATCGATTAACAAATAAACTGTCAGGTGTTTTTACTGATATCTATGACTTGAATTTAGTGTATTTGTTTATCACAAATACATTCAAGAATAACTAAAGAAAAACAGAATCACAATAACAATAGTAAAAAGTCATTTTCCCAATACATGCGCACATTAATTCTCGTTACATCAAATTTAAATGATAACAAACTGAAAAATGATACAATTTGTACATATCAACATGAATGAAGGCGTAACACACCAAATCTAAGTAAAACTGACTGAACAGGACTCACCTTGCAGCCCCAATTCTGTGTTGAATTTCATTTTCTGTGTCAGATATACAACTGAGCAAACTTTGGAGGTTTTCCAGGCATGGGTAATAGGCTACCAATTAAATGGCATGATTGTCCATGAATTCTATAAATTGATGGGCATTTCCCATTTAATAAAGTTCTGTCTATGTTGGCACCAGGGGAGTTGAAAGCAAACATCATGTTATAAGATCAGATAGTGTCTTGGTAATTTATGCTTTCCCGTGAATCTTTATCACACAGTAGATGTTGCAGCAAGCTTAGTGGATTTTTAAGAAAAGGAAGTTGTATCATTCCAATGCGACAACATAGACTATGTTTGGCTTTACTATGATTTTTAGTTTTATTTGTACTTCCTGCATACCACATAGCAACTTCGCAGTATGGACACATTTCAATAGGATCTCCTAAATCAACATATCCTAATAAAACAAAGACTCGTGAGAATGACATACACAATTATGCTGCAAACAACGCTGTTTTGATAGACATTCAGACCTGTGCTAATATGGTCAGAATTATCATCATTGTCATCTGATACTTCTTCGTCTGTGTTTGGACCATCTACATCATGAGAACTTTCTACATAATGGACAATGTTACGACTCAGTGGATCAGTATATATGCTATTTGAATTTGTTAACCGTATAGAGTGTTGCTATCATTTTAAGCCACATAAACATATTAATTCTAACTACACAAAGTTGAAGTTGAGGATAACAGTGCAGAAATAAAAAAAAAACCTTTTGTTTGTTGTGTGTCTGTCTCCTGCTAGTTCTATTTTCTTTATCTACGGATAGACTATTTCGTTGCAGGATAAACCTTTGGTTAGATGTTTCAGGTTTAAGTACAAAAATTGGTCTGCCATAACAAAACCAAAAATTATATCTGCAATGTAACATTGTGACATTATTTACAATTTTTTTAAAAAAATTTATAAATACATGCAAAAAGCTTTGTGGGGTTGGTCACCACATTCATCCAAACCATCTGATAATAGATCCTTAATGTTATTGTGTCCCAAAGGATTACTTGTTTCTGCATATTAACCAATACTACAATTAAACATCAGACTTCAAACATGTTCTACTTATTGGTACACTAATGTTAGTATTAATGTTACCTCCAAATGTCTGTTCAGTTTGAGTGGTGTTTTCATTTTGAACATCAGTTGTATCTGGATGGTCTGTTGAAGAGGCAACAACAAATTCATTAAGTAAATTACATCGAACTGAACTGATTTGGTTGACACATTTGTTTCTCCTATTTATAAAGTCATTGGATTGTGACTAAGTATTAATGATACTTTCATATGTGTCTTGATCTGTTTGTTCCGTGTGTAATGTTCCTGCAGAAAGTACAAATTTTGTATTATTCAGGTCGCAGGGTTAGTGTTTTCCCTTAGTAATGACAACATCAAAGTGGTTACAATTATAGAAATAATAGGATGTGGATATCAGTGAAAAAAATGTAAAATCTGTATTTTTGTTGCTTATGTGTGTCCTGAATGCAGTTGTGTCTTTAGTTAGTGATAAACGCTTTTGTTGCATCATGCTCCTTCGATTGTAATCTTGCAGCTTCAACATTCAATTTCGCAGTGAAATTAAATTTTCACTCATTTAGTTTGACATTAGTAACATTGTCATTAAAACACAAACTACATGCATGGACAGTCATTGCTGGTGTACCAGTATTTTGCTAACTAAATCTAATTCCAAATGCCATTTCTTAAAGTACTAATGATGAACACTTGTTGGTGACTCAAATCTGATGCACTTTCAGCATTATAGTTACCTGCATTCTGAGTACGCAATTTTTTAATGCCTCCATGTGTAACATGCACAAGATTATCTGTGGCTTCCACATTCTTGTCACAGACTGCATGTGACTGATAATGAGCATCATTTATGTGTTCCTCTACAATCTTAGCAGCATTGCTCTGGTTACGTGTGGTTTGAGTAGAAGTTGTTGATGTAGCATTTAAGTCAGTGACCCTATAATGTGGAAGCCTTGAGCTATTATTGACAGTTTTGAATCTTTTGATGGGGATTCCATTATTTTGTGGCTGACTGTTACTAATATCAGCTAATATCCTAATACCAGTTTGTTGAAGACCTGTAGTTGCTGTCAAATTAAAGACATTAGTTCTGAAGCACTTCCATTACAGATAGTGGTTACTACAACAACTACAACTTATGAAAATGATGAAAAAGATGCAAAACCTTCATTTTTGTGGGCAATGTGGGTCGAATTAGTTGTATAATGATTACATTCTCCCAATCTCTTGCCTCTTAATATGAGTTTCCGTTTTAATCTAGCATCTATACTACAAGATTTCGATTACAACTGTTTTCTTCCATTTATCAGTTACCTGAATCCAAAAATGAGATGATATATGAGGCTACCATTAAATGAGCAGAGTATGAAGGAAAATACAATGGGTTTCTCCTTCTGATGTAATAGTAACTCAGCAAGTGAGGTAAGTTATACAAAAGAAACTTGCTACACAAATTATTTTAATATAAGCATGGCCTTTCTGTACCAATACCTAACTGGAAATCAGTCAGCTTTGACAACAGCAGATGGATGGGAGTTAGTGGACCATGCTTCTGAATTTCATTAAGAGGTTGGATATTTTGGCTTCGGTATCATGATTGACAACAATCTCTTCATAGAGGGCAGTTGATTAGAAAAGTTGGAGGCTGTTTTGAATAATTTATTCATAAATATTATAAATATCATTTCTAATTTACTTATTACTTTCATTTTTAGTGGGCCATTGTGCTAAGTTTATTGAGAGCTGATTTTTGGTTGATAGCTTTCATTGGTCACTTATAATTAATGGGACATGACAGTCATAGTAGCCATGTAGATAGCTTTTATCCACTTTGTAGTAGAGTCTGCAGGTATACTTGGGTTGCTGGTACATATTTTTTCTTGTATCCTCCCATGTTCTTATATCCAATTTGTTACTACATTGTAATGTTTTGTGATGAATCTTTTGTCCTTGACATATTTTTGTTCCAATCTATTATTAACACCACCAACCTATGGTTGTATTTATCTTTAGCACACCAATAGACGATCTAATACTTGAATGAAAAATATAGTATAGCTACAACAAAAAAATCGTTGTTGTGTTAACCAAACACTTGATTTTCCTATTGCATCTTGCAAGTCAGACACTGTAATTGGATTTTTCTATTTATATATTAAAAAAAGTCATTTTACACACATTTATCTAATGCCAAAGTATTGACATGAGGTGGTGTTGGTACTAAATACGTTGCATAAACAGAGATTTAAAATTTTCATTTACAAATTTAAACATTGCATACAAATAATAAAAGATGTTTATACTGGGAATTTGTTCATACAGGTAACAAAAGCTGAAGTTTACAAACCACTACATTTAAAATTGCCTAAAAAAATATGGATATACTTTGTCCCACAGTGCTAAAGACAATATCCACATTTGTCAGCTTTGTTTTTGGCAATATATTACAAAACAGGTGTCTAACAAAACGGTTAAACAATGTTTCACCATCACTTTGTCTTGATATGTTTGGTCAACCTAGTACATGATAGTTGAATTTGTGATAAATTTTCGAATGGTATGTCTTCCAATTGACTATCAGTGATGCCCAAATTTCATTTAGCTGGTGTTATGGAGGAAATTGAATTTGGATCAAAATCAGCAATGACTGAGAAGCATTGTTGGAACAAATATAATTTGAAGAAATAAATTAGTCACACAACACTCTTGGATACATGTATCAATAATTTACAATCTTCCCCTCAACTTAAGCAGTTGACACTTCATCACTTACACTGTCAAGACCATCATGATTCAGAGACACTGATGACATAGATGGATCAACTTCATCCTTAATATAAATAAGGTTTGGATTAGTTTATATACTTTCATAATTGTTAACCATGTATTGAGTTACAAATGTTACCTCAAGGCGAAGGGTTAGTAGCTTGGCCAGCACAAAGCTAATTAATGCCTCATCTTCAGATATTTGAGAAACCAAATGTAGTGTATTTCCATGTATGACTTTAAATTTGAAGGCCAATTTTTTTCTTAATACACGATCAAGAGCTTCTGGTATATCTCTTGGATCAAATTCTCCTTCCTATGTAATTACAATTATGATATTATTAATATGACAGTTACAATTTGATGTGTTTAAAAGCAATAGTCGCATAATGTGTCATCAAACATAGCACAATTCACCTCAGCAATCATTTTCTGCTTGATATCATTTGCAATTCGTTAATGAGGGCAAGACATTCATGATCCCACAATGTAAAATTTGCAAATTCACGTGGCTGTGATGCTTTGACCTCAACACGAAACCTATGATTAATATGTATCAAATGGTTATCAACACACATCAACTGCTTGTAATTGAAAGTACACATCATATAAGTTAAACTGACCTTGGTTGCGAGCTTCCACTTTCATTGCCACAGCCAACACAAACAAAAGGCTCAGACTCTGCATCAACTTTCTTGTTGCATTTAGGACAAGCATCATAAATCAAACCATTAGCTACCAACAACTTAGTTATAGTAGCCATTGTCACACACATAAAATCCTGCAGCAATGGCAGGTGATCATATTATCCTTGAATACAGTTGATGACTACAAAACTGAAAGGAAAAGAATATAGCAATGTTAATTCAAACCATTTTCACTTGGCTAAGTTGATCTAAAGATTTGACTTGTGCATTATGAAGAAACTGATCCCCATTAGAATACAGTGAAGAACTCAAAATCTGACTTCCAAGTTGGCTACATGTTTTCATGGTCACTTAACTTGGATCCATTCTGAAATAAAGACACATAACAATATCAAAATAGTACAATACATAACACTAAATGATTTAAGACATTTATAATATATAAATAAAAAAAATCAACCGATCATTGAAATCCACAGTCTCCTTAATATCTGTATTCATAAATATGTCACTCTCATACATTAAATTCTATATAGCTATGTGATAACTGCATGTGAACAAACAAAAACGTGACCTACAATTTGAAGTTGCCCTATATAACGACGCTAACAACAATATAATTAATAAAGTTTAATTTAGGACTATAATTAGCATAATAATGACAAACCTCTAGCTTCCTTAATTTTAGCCATACTCAGTAGTAATACCACAGGTCCTGTATCATGTCTATCAAAACAGTCTTTAAACTTGATAGCAAGTGTTTCCCACAAAGTACAACTCATTACACTATCACTGTTCAATAATAGAAATGAATAATTCATTAAGATATATACAGTTGTTTATAACACCACGAATACAATACATAAAACAATGAGAGAGATAATAAATATCATTCATCTTTAAGTGTAAAAACAACTTTCTTTGGTTTCCCATTAAGATTCCACTGACCAATGTCAACAACCTCACCAATAACATCTTCAACATAAATTCAACATAAAAGCACAATTAAACAAAGAAAGTAATTTACTATTAATGAATCAACTCTGTCCCATATGCGAAGACTGTACCTATTAGATAATCAGGTGAGGCAGAGCCATTTACAATGATATCAAACATTGTGAAAGTGTACATTTGATCAGAAATGTCAGGTATTTCATGGGGTGTTATTTTAGTTTCTTTGACAAAGTTTATTTTGAAAGCATGATGGGTAGCCTTGTACTGACTAGAATTTTTCTCTCCCTCGAAGTTTGGGATTACATAAGTGTCACATATTTAGAAATTTATGTTAAGCAGTTCTTGATCAACATTCTTGATTTGAGCAACAATTTTATCACCCTAAAGAAACAACATTAAAACCAAACTTCAATTCAATACTTCAAATTTTGTTTATGCTAAATAGTGTTATTGTTACATTCTCAATAACTTAACCTGACCTCCTTGTCCATCAATATAAGCTCAATGGTAGACTTAGGTGATCTGTGTATAGTCCACATGTTCATAAGTCGAACAACAATCTTCCATGTTTTCTTGCTATCATTAATTTCAGCTATAGCATTCAATCTACGAAATAGTGTTAACCAAATACACAAAGGGCAGTTATGTATAATGAGCCAATTGGATCTAAATATCTGGTATTACATGAATTTAAAACTTACCAGCAGCCATTATTGTTTGTTCGATCACTACAAACAAAGAAGTTTGTAAAATGTTAGAAATGTCTACAATTGGACAACATCCATAACATAAACAACTTCACAAATGTTTAATTGTTGATACACCACAAACTCAGTTAGTGTTTTGTTTACACACTACAAATATGTGTTTTTTAGAGGGTTATTAACATATATTGAAGAGTGTATCATAAAGAGCTTCTTGTAAAGAGCTTCATATACTGAGGAGGTAACAGAGTAATAGGTTCACAAATGTTTCATACTTCAAATACAACAAAGGAACAGGTTTTAAAAGAACGAAAATGGCACAAGTAACAAAAACTTTTTTACAAATGTTTCACATGATGATAACCAATTTTTAACAATACTACCACATAAGGTCGTTAGTAAAACATATGAATAAGTAGTACCACATCAAACCTGCAGTTGTAAGGTAGAACATGATGTATTGAGCTTAGTAAAAGATTACAAAATGACTTAAAATGCGTTAGAAATTCAAAGGAACATGTTTGCCAAGGACATAGGAGAAAAGCAAGCTATAAGAGTTACCACAAGCAAAGCCAAAATGTAATGTAGCTGCTAGGAAAATGAACCTGGAAAATGGAGCTGCTGGTATTAACGTAGGAGATATAAAAGTTAAACAACCAACATTAAACAACATAATAGAAGAAAAATGGATTTATAACATTAATAGTTGTTAAACAATCAACATTAAAACGGATATATAACAAAATGTGGGTACAAGAATTACCACAACGAATGGGAAATACTAAGCTGGCAGTCCCAAGAGGAAATCCGAAAATGGAGATCTTGTTACTAACGTAGCAGAAGAAGAATGAAAACGCAAAATGAAAAAGATGTTGATTTTGGACATGAGATAACATGTTAGCCTTCAACAGCTTAGCTTTCTTAGCTCACGACGTCAAATCATATACAAAATAGGTAGCAGAGGCTATTTTTCAAAGCCTAAAGTAGGTCACGTGTGCAGAAAATTTTCTCACTTTGGATTGACACTTCTTTTGTAACAAAAACGTGTGTGAAGCTGAGAAAGAGAAAATTTTGAAATAAGCTGAAGAATAAGGATAAAGCTACATGTCATAAAAAAAGTTGATATTTAAGGAGAGATTTAAGGAGAGAGAAAATCTGAATGGTGGGTGAATTTTCTGAAGCTGAGGTATGGAGTGGTGGGTGGAGTTTCTGAAGCTTATAGTAAGTTGACATGTGTATAACGAAGCTGAAATTTGCTACTAACGTGACAGCTGTCAAACAAAGCTGAGAATGGCTACTAATGTGACAGCTGTCCAAAAAAAATATTGTTTTATTACGGTAGATAGATAAAAGATAGAAGATAGATAGATAGATGTGTGAACAACAAACGTTGTTTTCTAGCCACATGACGAAACAGTAACAATGACTTCAACACGTTGCATCTTCAACAAACATTCAGCTAGCCATGGCTGCTGCTAGTACTATGATCACACTCAAGTTCTCATTCCTCTCGAGTCTCCTTCTCTCAGTTTCACTCTTGGGTGTAAAGTCATCACATAGCCACCAAAATGGTGGGAGAAGAACAATTCCTCCAACATGCAATCGCATTGAGTGCCCCACCCATGATGTGATTGAAGTGGGTGATGGCTATGAAATCCGCCGCTATAATAATAATTCAACTGTGTGGATGTCAACTTCTCCCATTCAAGACATTTCTCTGGTTGAAGCTACAAGAACTGGCTTCAGGAGGTAATAAGTTTCTTTCATTTTAGCAATTTTTTACATAAATTTCTGAGCTATTTTCTTTTCAAGTTCAGTAATAGTGTCACAGTAAGTCAGTAACACTCTCTGGTACTGGGTCTCTTTTTTGTTCATCATCATCATTATCATTAGTATGCATTGTCACCTCAGCATGTCTATTACCAATCTTATTTAATTGAATTTCATAATGTTTCCTTAAATTATTAGATGCAGTATAACAGAAAAAGAAGGGTATTTAAATTAAAATTATTTATATAGGAGTGGCAATAGACATTCACCAGTTATAAAAAGACAAATTTGTTTTTGTAATACTTAAATAGAGTTTCATCTATGTTTACATTTTATGCAAATGTTTATTATGTCAGATTGTTGAGATGCGACTCCAATTGTAATTAAAAATAGTATAAAAAAATATCTTAAGAAATGTATTTAAGTTTTCTCCTTATAAAAGCTCATGTTTCACCCTATATCTTATAATAAATGCATTTGCTAACCAGTGCCCTTAGAGCATTGGTTTAAGAACTAGAAAGAAAATATTTATTGCAGAGATCATAGAGCCTGTAAGAAAGGTCATGGGTATTGCAATTTTGCGCATCCTAATAAAAATCTTTCTCTTTTTAATTTCTTAACCAATGTTCTAAGGGTACTAGTTAGCATTTGCCTTGAATTATATATGTAAGTTTGGAAAAGTTTAGCTTAAGCCATATTTCGTTCTCAAATATAACTTGTCACATAATTATTTTGTAAGAAAAACATTTAATTATGGATGGTTTATTTTTATTTAGTAAACTAAGTTCCTTAGTTGATCATCTACATTGCAAAAAGCTTTCATCAAGTGCTTCTGGTGTTGGGTTATTCCATCCAAAGATTTAACTGAGCTTGAGTACCCCCTTTGGTTATTTGGACATGCAGTCTATTTGATTATATCCAAGGCAAGAACAACTACAAGCAAAAAATTGAGATGACAGCGCCTGTGATCACAGAAGTTTCACCTAGTGATGGACCCTTTTGTAAATCCTCATTTGTTGTCAGCTTCTTTGTGCCAAAATTGAACCAAGCAAACCCTCCTCCTGCAAAGGGTCTCCATGTCCAAAGATGGAACAAGGTGTATGTTGCAGCAAGGCAGTTTGGTGGACACGTAAACGATTCAAATGTTGGGGTGGAAGGGGCTGTGTTGCGAGCTAGTGTTGAAGGCACAAAATGGTCTGGTGCCATTGACAAAAGCCACAAAGCTGGTCATGCTTCTGTTTACACTGTGGCACAATACAATGACCCTTTTGAATATCAGAATAGGGTGAATGAGATATGGTTCTTGTTTGAAATGGAAAGTGAAAGGCATGCAACGTGAAATTTATGAGAAAACTATTTACATCACTTTACATAGCTTGTAAACTTTCTGCAAGAAAACTGGGCAGATCATGGTTTGAAGTATTAGAGCATCTGAAATTTGATAAAATAAAGTGTTTAACATTTTGCTTAAGCAATGCTTTTAGATTAAATAGTATTTTGGATCGCTAGCTTGGTAACTTTTTTTTTTTTTTATGAAAGTTTGGTAGCTTTAGTGTGTTTAGATTTCCATTTGAAAAATTAAAAATCATGGATTGAGCAGAAGGTTGTACCTTGTTTTTCCCCCCTAAACTATGGCTTTGGGATTTCAAACAGCAATCCAAATACAATATTAAGGTCATTTTGAACATCTTGTGGTGCCTATCTCAGAATATTGCAAATATTTGTAGGCATATGTGCAGAGTGATATCTTATTTTGGTTTGTATCTTATGAGCCTATGTTTGGTTTACAGAAGTATTTTTATAAATTCCAACAACAAATTTTGTGTTCCAATGTATGAATTGAGAAGGAAAAATTTGTTGCTTTTGGAGTAAAAATATTACTTTTTAAGTTTCCAAACTTTATGCACCGTGTTGAAATGGTGTTTACACAAAGTCTGGAGAGTCTAAAAGTACTTTTATTATGAAATTAACAATTTTGTCATTCATTTCGTGCATTGGAATTTTTGTCATTGCATATTAAAATTCATAAAATTATTTTTCAAACTTAAATCCAAACATAAGCTGAGTAGTGTGATCACTATCATTTTAAAGTTGGTTTGTTTATGGTTGGTATTCCCCTGACTCGTTTGTTAATGTGGTTATTACCTATAATTGCTTGACAGATTCGTCAAACTCAATCAAAATTGAGCGTAAAATCCTCATGATGTTGCCTGAAAATTTATGTCAAAAGAATATTAAGGCACCAAGCTTATTGGTAGTTCATGATGCCATTGGTTAAAGGGCAAAATTTATTTGCCTTGGGCAACATAAAAACCAGCACTATAATATAGACATGTGCAAGTCTCGTTTACACAAGTTCCATAATATACACCAATCAACAACAACCACATTATCGGTTTAAATATAAAGTAACTGTATGATACAAACTTCTATGATTATTTAAATGATGATACATCAATTATTGTTTTGTGTAATTTACACTCGTGTAAAGTAGATACTGTACAAGAATTTCTCGTTAAGTGAAAAGCTATTAAGAATGAGTTAAGTTAAATAATAAGTATTACCGATATGTTTTTAATATTATACTAATGCATTATATAAATACACATCAACATGCCTAGTGAGCATGGACCCTAGTAATAATTAACACAGTTTAAAAATAGTCTCAAATCTCAATGACATGTAACAGTGATACCACTAGGAAAAGACTTTGATGGATTAATAGATAACCAAAGGATCGATGCCGTCATCTTTACAATTATCAATAACAAAAAAAAAAAAAAAAAAAAAAAAAAAAAAAAAAAAAAAAAAAAAAAAAAAAAAAAAAAAAAAAAAAAAAAAAAAACTACATCTGTGCCTAAAAGAACTATATGCCTCAATCAACTAAGTATTGAAAACTTTGAGGCACAGCACCTACTGCATCTAATAATCAGTTCAACAAATTAGGATTTCCCCAAAGACTAAAATTCGCACTGACTAGAAGTCCGGGTAGTACCACACACAGGATTACTCCCATAATATACATACATGCCACAATTCCCATTTGGTGGATGTTCACTGGAAGAATGGCTGACCCTTTTGGAATGATCAATTCTCTGCACTTGTTCAACATAACCCTTTTCAGGGAAGACCTTGGTAACTGGCCTACTATGTGAAAACTTCAAGTAGGACTTTTCTGGGGTGTAGTTGAAGATAGATGAAATTGGATCCATGTTGCATGAATCACCATAGTCTACAGTGCTGAAGGAGTCCCTGGTGCTCTCAGTTGTGAAAGAAGCCTCATCTGAGCTTGTGAAAAGGGACCAGTCACTTGATGTGGCGTCTGAAAACTCACGCCTGACGTTTTCAGCATAAGTTTGGGTCACTGGCAGGGCATTCCTATTGGTGCTTTTTCTAAGGAAGCCATTGGTGATTTCTGGCCTAGCATTGGGTGATGGGTCTGGGACAAAAAACTGACGACTGCCATGCCTACTATGTCCTGGTTTATTAGGTTTCTGCATTTCCATTGGATTGTGCTTTGAAGAATCATAAACTGATTGCTGCATGGCATTCATAATATGTTCTACTGGAGGACGGGGACAGGACCTACCAGCAATTCAACAGTTTTAAAGCCAGAAGAAAGCATAAATATAGCATGCAATAAAAGAAAGATGCACTGACATCCATAAAGAATGGACCAAGATTACAATTTATCAAATCCAAGAAATAGGATCAGATACAAGATCCATGAAGAATCAGTTAAAATATGTATTCTTATAGGAACTTAAAACAAGTCACATAAAAAGCACATCCCCACCTATCATATGCAGCAACAGAATGCAAGAATATGATCAATCGAATTTACTAAGTCCTTTATTATAATTCTGGATCAACTTTTATTCGATAGTTACCTAAAGTTGATGGAAGCAATAAGATAAAATATCAACATTTCACATGATTTCACCATAGCATTTTCATCTTTAGTTTGGAAAGACATTTTGAATTTTTTGTATTGACAAAGAGGGTGATTTGCTCAAAATGTAACATCTATAAATAAATAGAAATAAAACTACAGAACCGAGTATATTAATTGCCAATAAACCCAGATAAAGGAAACAAATTGTCAACAACTGTGACAGCAACTAAATCTCTACCTCATGTAGAATAGGATATATGCTCCTTCTGACATGACCTGATTAATTAGCACTGGCTGTACCTGTTAAATAGAAATAATCTCAGCAGTAAGTAGTGATTTAGAGGGATAAATTAGATAAAATAGGGTAACAGTGTATGAAGAACCATTCAGAAAATTAGATTTGTCAGAAAAGAGAAACCCTTTGTGAAGGGGAACCCTTGGTAGATAGTTTTTTCTCCTTGTTCTGTTCAATTTCTTTCCATAAATAAAATCCTTCTTTTCTTTTCTCTATGTTGTACTCTGGATTCCTAACAATTATGCTACAGCAACTTCTCATCTACAGATGATACACACTGCATTATCTAAATACAATTTCCATAGGGAAACACAATCAAGTATCTCAGTTCACTTTGCAGAAACTCCATGGATTTAAACCCATCATCTCTTTGTAGTCCATATCCATAAAAATGAAATCAGCTTATTGTAAAAGAGAAACTTAAGCAGCTATAAATATTTATATCTAACATGATTTGTAATTCGAAATTGAAAAAGTTACGAATATTTGGTACTCAGACACAAACTTGAAGACAGTATTAATAGCACAGAGCATGGGCAGCATGGCAGAAACCCAAGGTAACAAGTTATTCCAACTCCTTGAATACTTTAATTACTTCTTAATTCCATATAAACGTGAGAGTTCCTCTCCAAATTCTTTAATATTCACAAACACACTTGACATGAATATAAAATGTTAAGCAACAAAAGAAAATGGTTACTGTTAGATATAAAAAGCATCCATGCGCTTCGACCCAATAATTTAGGCTTTTGAGACAGTTAATGTATGACAATTACTTATTACACACATTAAATTGCCAATTATATGCAGATATTGCAAACAAAGAAATATCCTTACCTCAGCATCATCTACTCTGAACCAATTGCCTTGCAGATCTTTCACATATGAAACATAGTGTCCAGAGAAAGATGCATTTAGTGTGTCCAGGTGCACAACAACAGCATAAAGCATGTAAAGTGGCGGAATATCACCCGTCCCAGTCATGAAAGGAATCATATCCAGCATTTCAGGAAATGTTATGCACTTGTTAATTTTCCCATATCTTCCTTCCTGATGGTACAGAACCAGAAACAAGATATAGTCAATATATAGAGAACGAAGTAATTTAAATCATTATCAGGCACCCAAAAGAATAAGATCCAAAATACAATAGTTATGAACGCACAAGTAACAATATGAGACAATTTAAGACTGATAGTTTCAAGGAACTCAACAATGACTTACAAATTTATTCATCATTTACTATTTATTACTCCCCCGTCCCTAATTATAAGACCCTTTGCAAAAATTTGTTTGTCCCTTTATACAAGACCCTTTTCTAATATGCATTAATTATTTTTTTCCCTGCATACCCTTAATTATTCTCTCTCCAAACATTAATGAGAAGCAATTAAGTGGAGAGATAAGAAAGGGGTAATTTTGGAATGATAATACAAATAATTGACAAATTTAATGCAATGAACTAAATTAACTACTTTTCTTAAGGGGTGTGAATTAATTGAAAGGGTCTTATAATTAGGAGTGGAGGGGGTATTTGTTAGTAACATTAACTTGCAGATTTTTTAGAAAAATTATATCAAGACTTTGTACAAAAAATAAAATAAACAGAACACTTAAATAACCAAACTTTTGAGGCTATATCCATACATGGCATAGATAATAATGCTAGTCTCTATACAAATATGAAAAAGCATCACTTTAAAAAGACCATGAGCTAAGCATCACAATACTCCTAAAGAAGCCTAAACACCTTGAAAAATCCAAACATTCCTCTCCAACTAATATGCACCAAAAAAGCAAACACAGCACAGTTTCACAGATCCTTAACCTCCTTTCTTCTTCCATACCCTTAAAACTTGTTGTCAAAAGGGTTGGTTCTTTTCTTCTTCCATACCATTTGAAATTTATTCTCTAAAGGGTCTCTAGAAATTGGTCAAACCCACTCATTCACACAAACATTAATGAGTATATATTAGTAATATTTTGCTTTAGAGGATATTGCCAAAGAATATTGGAATGTAATTTTAGAGCTTTGTGACTTGGTAACTTGTTGGTCATGGGTTCGAATCCAGAAACAGCCTCTTTGCATATACAAGGGTAAGGCTGCGTACAATATCCTTCTCCCTTTACCTGCGTATAGCATGAAGCCTCCGGACAATGGGGTACGTTGTTTTTGTTTGTTTGTTTTTTATTATTACATGACAAAGCTCCACATCACATCTACAACCAAGTTTTAGAAGTCAATTTATGTCTTGCTTAAGCAACCTTAATCTAGAAAGCTAATAACTGTAATACCAACCAAGCCAAAAGTAGCAATAAGACTAGCAAGAGTGCAAGACAAACAATAAAGTCAAGCTTCCCATGCAAATCAGGAACGGCAATAGAGAAAAACCTTACAAGAGCTATGAGATACCTGAAATCTCTTCAGAACTATAGTCAAGATGTTAGGAGCCTCATGTATGCTCAGTTGCTTTCTAGCTCGAACATATGATGTGCACCTAGTTCAAAATGTATAGAGGTGAGTCTCTCTTAAATTGGAAGTGAAAAACCTACAATGCTCTTCATTGTTTCTTTTTCCTGATCAACTAAATTAACCAACTAAACCACATAATAGTAACGGAATAGAAACATGTTAGATCATCAGACCTTCCACATCTGTACATATTCTCTCCATCCAAATCTTCAGGGGAAGTAAACTGAGTCAGTGCATCTTCCAGTGACTCAACCCAACCCAATATCTCCAAGGTCAGGTCCATTATGTTCTCATACCTTTCTGATTCGTGATTACAATTCAAACACTTAACCTGTAGACATTAAATTCCAATAAGCCATCAAACAAATTTAAAATTAAGATCACGGTTGTCTAAGACTTAGAGCCAGAGGCAACAAAGAAAAACACGAGAGAAAAGGAATAAAATAAAGAATACACACCTTGGATTGAAGACGACCACCAAAAGTATGTTGTATGAAAGTTGTTTCTTGTAGTCTAGGATCAACCTTTTTCTCTCCACCAAGTCCCTCCAAGCATATAGATTGCATTGATGCAATTAGAAGCCTATATAAACAACATATTTAATTTACCAATGACTGAGCATAGGTTTCAAACAAACACAAGTAAATTTCAGTATAGAAACAACAAGCTAAATATAAAGGAAATTTTTGTGTGTGTATGTAAGAGAGGAAAACAAAGTATCTGTTTTAATTAATAATTCAAAAAACATAGGCAAAATAATCTCAGGAGACCTTAAAAATTCATGGGCATCTTCCTGACTTCCTTCACCCATGTGGCAGTTAATGCTTCGCATATGCCAAAGTATCCGACTAGGAGATAGAGGAGCCCCAATTTCTCTTAAAATCATTATGTGTTGCTCTAACTCACACATGAGACACCAATCTTTAGCACAACCTGACACTCAATGAAAAATAAGACAATATCTTAATAAAAAATGTCTTGAAAGCAAATTGAGTCTTGACACCCGTCTTAGTGAAAAGATACAGGGAGAATGTAAATACAAGCTTTTGAGTGTGATCTATAAAGCAGATAGATGACTAGAGGCTTTGTAGAAGTTAAGCACTGCAAGACAGCATTGGCATAGCAACTGCAACAATAAAGAGATTAAAAAAACATTAATGATTCAGAATATACCAAGAAAGGAACCATAAGTAGAATTTCCCAAAAGTTTATCTTCAAGTGAATCAGGGCTCATTTTTTGCATATTCAAGCAAGATGAGAAGTTTGAAAACAAAAGGTAAATTGAGAAAGTTCACATAAGTAACCATGAAATGGGGAAACCTTCCCTCCCCAAAACTTTTGCGACATAGCAATAATAATAATAATCTAGCTGTTGAATAAGGTACAGCTCCACTTGACAAACGACAAAAGTTAATATCTATTATTAAATGATTAAATCTATATATTCAACATTTCTTTCCTATCAAAATTATAGTGTTTTAATGGTAGTATTACCTGTTCCCACAATTTAACAGGCCCCTGGGGTATATGCCAAAGACATCACTCTGAAAAATCTTTACAAATTCATCATAAGGAAACAACATCTGAGACATGATCAAGACACCGATTAGTTAGTAAAGGAATCGGTTTCTAATTAGCAGCTATAGAAAATTGTTTCAAGTAGGAGGGAAGAGGAAATTGAAATTTGTAGGCATCTACACAAATCTGACCTTTATCTTTGTCACTTTCTTGCACTTTACATCAATGCCTTCTGTGGAGGCAAGAGGAGTAGGTTTTGTCAATTTCCTCAAGCCCATCATTTTCATAATTCCAGTGCTTGCAACCCCATTGCTACCATTACCATGTAAAGGGATGGTATCACTATTTCCAGCAACTTCTGCATGATTAACATAGATTTGCTTTTAAAAAAAAAAAAAAAAAAAAAAAAGCCTAACAAGAAAGGGGGAATAACTTAACATAGAATTAACACTGAACTAAAACTATATGAAAGTGATATTAAGACAACAAATGTGGGGCAGAAAAACATCTTAAATACTAACTTAGTTCATCTGCAGTTTTCCCTTTCTTCTCTATTTCTGAGCAACAAAAGTCAGCTGATGTCTTTGATGTGGACTTTGGTGATTTAGAAGATTTGGTCTTGGGAGTATGTAATATCTTTTTAGCTTTCACGCTTCCTTTGATTGTTGTTTCAGAAGGGCGTTTGTATTTTGCTGCTTCTTCAGAATGATAATTTCCCCCTTTGACTACATTTACACCTCTAGCAGTGATCTCTGTTTCAAATTCATCTACAGTGTTATCATTGTTTGCAGCATTTGACACACTTGAGCGTTCATATTTGTGTCTTGTTACTGATGCATTTCCATATTGACTTTGATGGTTGTCATCCTCATGGGTTGTGTTTTTTGATGCATCAAATCTGTTAATATAAACTTCAAAACCACCGGAATTGACATTTGAAACTTCTTCCTCCAACACAAAATCATTGCTATTTCTTGACTGCAGCAACCGTTAAGCAACATGATCAGATATTTAGTATTGATTAATTTATGAATGTATATCAGTTGGATATCAAAGTAAAACAAGTAAACCTTCTGTCTCATAAACGCCTCCTTTGGTACCACACTTGAGAGAGAACTGGAAGCTTTATAATCAGAAGATTCAATAGAAGATTCATAAATAGACCCATTATCTCTTCTCAATGTTTCTCTGTTGGATTTATGGGAAGTTCTTTCAAAAGCAGAAGGTTGAAAATTATTAAATATACAAAAATCAGCTGTAGCAGGAGCAGCAGTGTCTGTCAGAGGGTGAACCAAATTGTTCAAAGGTGCACTCTCCCTTAAAGTCTGCTTCAAAGAGGGACCTAAGAACTGGTTGTTCAAATTTTCATAAAAGTAACTCCCATGACCAAGTTCCTCAACTGAAACAGCCAGAGGAAATGAGCTTGATTTAGGAGGTTCCAGTTGCTGGCATTCTTGCTTGTGATTTAGCCTCCAATGGATTATTTGACAATTTCCAGAGCTGCAAACCACTTACAGCTCAAATTTTGAGAATTAATCTTAAGGTCAAACATAATATTTTCCCCAACAATCATGTTATAGAAGAAAATTTATAAAAGAGCAGATAGAAGAGTTGTTTAATATAGGTTAAAATATACACTGTCTCCTCTCTTTTTCTCTCTTCCAATTCGGAAAACAAGATTTAGTCGTTCCACTTCGTTTCCATTAGTTAAAGTCTTGAAAACACTTAATCAAAATGTCATGGAGAAATCAACATAAAGAGTTGTTCTAACAAAAGCACAAAATTAGCAAATTGCCAATGCGACAAGCCAATCGAAAAACTAGCACATTTTACTGGCCAAGAACTAATTTTTATAGCCATGGGTTTACTATTTCATAGCAATTAGAGAAAACTGAGTAGATATTACCTATCTGAGAACTAATTGAGCACAACTCCTAAGGTAGTGTATTCTTCATTTGGTGGCATGGTAATGTTGTAAAACTTCAATCTAATTAGCAGCCATGTATCCTTATTCCCAAGGCAGATATTGTGATAAGTATTCAAAGCATGCTTCCACACAATTTAACAGAACAAAAGGGGAGAAAGAAAAATAGATTTGCAGCTAAAGTTATAACAATTACCAATATCTAACAATTTTGCATCTGGAGCAGCGAGTTCTGGCTGGGGCAGAGCACCTAGCACACACATGATGTTCATTTTTTGAAGCAGACACTGGAGGAATTATATCAGCCACAGCCATTTCTTCAGCTCTCAGAGCTTCTTCAGCAGCCAAATGGGCAAGCAAATTTATCCTATCTCTCTTCTTAGTGGTTTCACTCCATTTTCCAAGTAAGATGTAAGCCACCAAGGGAAGCACAACCAAGACCAGAAACAGGACAGGTATATCAGATCCTCGCGGTTCGAGCATATCCCCACAAGCATACTCATGTCCAGTTTCCTCCCAAAATCACTAATCAGAATAACATCCCCTAAAAGTCTAAGTAATCCGCATCTGGGTAAACAGCAACTTCAACTGCAGCATAACCCATTCCCTACTATTCAAACCTGCCAAGTATATCTACTTCAATTTCATGATCTGAAATTTCCCTATAACAAATTAAGTACTCTATTAATATACGAATATTCAGCACTCTCATAAGACAGTTAGAGATTTACTTATGAAATGAACTACATTCAAAATTATCACCCAAGCACTTTATCTTAGACACTAATAAAACAACATTGCTGTCCATTATAATGAAGGAACAAATGCCTCAACCCTGCATTCTTTTTTCAGATACACTAATGGAAGCAAAACTTAAGATTAATTATTTAGTTCCAAAAAAGGAAAAGTGGTTAGTGCTACCCTATCCTTCTTTGAGTGACCTAATCACCTACCTTGTATAACACTATAACCTGATGTAATGTAATCCAAGCTTGCTCAATCTTTTACAGCAAAGAAACAACTGACTCAACAAAGAGTTCCCAAACTTGCACATCTTAAACATAGTGTCAGCATAGTTTGCTTGAACTTTAAATTTACAGGTAGAAAAGGGGAAAAAATAAATTTCAAGAAATAGAGGACAATTGCTTTCAAGTCTGACAGGAAATTCAACAGCCATCGACCTAGTTGTCATGTTCATCATCCAGTTGAACAAAACAAAGCTAAAAACAAAACAAAATGCTCTTATTAAATACCATTTCACTAACACACAGAAAGATGTCAACAGTCAAAAATGCAATGATGGCACAGAACAAAGCAATGAGCATATAAAAAAAAAAAAAAAAAAAAACCCTCACCTTTGTGTGCCCACTGCCCCAATTTTATATTCAACAAACACCCATTTCAGGCAAAACACAACCAAACAAGTGAACAACCCCATTCCACAGTTGTATAGAGAGAATGGGACAAACCCCTCCACCTAAAAAGATGCTTCCATCAAAAGAAACCACTGAACCACCCAAATAATTTAAAAAAAAAAAAAATAGTTTTTGGTTTCTAAATAGACAAATTTCAACCCCAAAAAAAAAAAAAAAGAAAAAAAAAAAACTCTCATTAGTTCCACACATCAGCAGCAAAATATAAACTAAAAAATTTCATGTTTTTCAGACAAATGAGCCAAACCCCACAAAAGATAATGCATTTTTTTCCCAATCTGAGATTCAAGTACAAGAAATCAACACCAACCTACAATGCAACACAATGCAGGTTGAAAACTTTGAACATACCCTCAACAGAGAAGAAATCTGAGCAAAACCCACCAACACTTCACCTCTTTACTCTCTTCACCCTTCAAAAGATTGCTTTGATTCCCTCCTCAACACACCTTCTTCACTTCACATTCACAACTTGGCACCCTTTTCTTTAACGTTTTGGAGGAACACTAGCCTGCTCCTGCTTCACTCAAACCTCCATCAGGACCCTCCACGTGGCAACATGACAACCGTTGATCACGACACCACATATTCCACCGTCAGATCGCGGAGTGGGACCCACTCCGATGATGTTCCCAATGATTTGTCGCGGATGCCACGTGTACGGGTGATACATTAATAAGAGCATAATTGTTGGTCAGAGTGGCGAATTTGAATTGTCACTAAGGAAAAATTATTATAATACTTTTTTAACTTTTTTGATCTGAGAACATGTGATGTGACAGAGCCGTGACAGTCCTTTGCTCCGAATATTACAATGTCAGTGGTAAGAGGCTTGGAAATTGAAAAAATAAAAATAAAAATACTTTAAAATTAATTAATAAATTTTTTTATTAAAATGATATATAAATGATTCATTCTAAATATTTAAATATATATTTTTTCCAACCACAAAATTAGATAAATTCAAGTATACAAATGATATTTAAAAACATACTGAAAACTTTAACGAGATAAATTTTAAATATTTTTATATTTATAAATATGAAAAATATAATATTTTAATTTTGTTAAAATTTGTAGTTAGGGACAAGTGGATGTAATTATTGTAGTTCTATGCTGGATAATTTTGACTAAGAAAAATCAATCAGATCTAAATCACGGTAACGAGTTTTTGTCTGCACCAAATTTTTTACTACCTTTTAGTTTAATTGAATAGTTATTTTATTTTCAAAGACTGGCCATGAGTCTTTATTATATGCTATTTGGGGTAACTTAAAGCACTTGTTTAAGAATCATTGAGTCATGCATCGTGATTAAACAATTCACTTTTTTAACTGTCTATTTTGTAGTGATAATGATTTTCTATGAATTTAACATGGTCTCGTATGTAATTATTCATTTATCTGGAAAAAAAAAAAAAAACATGGATATATTACGGAGTTAACAACTATAAAAATTAATAAATGCTTGGGAGCTTAAGTAATGATTTTGAATTTACGTTATTAAAATACAATTGCATTAAACTCGTTAGAGAATGTTTTGTCGTTTTTCATATTGAATTTGTGACAAATTGGATGTTTAGATTAATCTAAGAATTTAATTGAAATGTGTCGACAAGTAATGTAATTATAGATTGATCCATTTAACCTGAGGTTTTAACTTTTTAGTTTCTGTTTCTCTTTTTAGTGTTTTGCCCATTATATTTATAAAAAATAATTAACAATTTATGATTTTAGAATGATTATTTTAAGTTTATATCTAAAATATTTTTTAATTAATTGATAAGATAAAAAAAATATTATCAATGTATCAAAATCATTTTTTCAGAAAAACAAAAATTCCAATTAATTGCAGGCTAGCCATACTTGCGTTTAAAAAATTGTTGGCTCAATTTTATCCAGACTACGAATTAATTATTTATTCTTCGGTACTTAACTACGAATTATTTTAACTAATCCATGAATCAGTACTTATTTTATGTAATTATATATGGAGAGGATAAAATGCTAAGTTTATATACTTTATTTAATTATTTATGTATTCACCAAAAAAAAGTAAATTATTTATAATTAAAAAATTAAATTAATTTACATTAAAATTTACATTTAATTATTACTTAAAACAAATGAATGTTCATTGTAAATAATATTTGGACAAAATTAAAAAAAAAAGTAGAGATTTTTATTTGTCAAATTTAAAAATAATCTTATTTTTACTGTAATTTTAATTTTCAAATAGTTTTGCGTAGTGAGTAGTAAAATATTCCGGTACAAATAGTTGAGAACATGAAATAAAATAAAACTAAGGTGATATATTCTTTAAAACATTTAATGAAACAAGAAATAAAATTAAAAAATAGATTTCAAATCAAATAAATTGTTAATAATTATAATATTTTGTGCCCTTATATTGTAAATTTTTATAAAAATCAGAAAGAATTTTAATCCATTAAATAAAATTAAACTTAATCATAAATATTATATTGAAATGTGTTACGGTACGAAAATTTGACTCTGGTTATAGAGGATAAGAAAAGGAGTCTTACTAGTCAGCCCAAACTGTTTGTAGTCATCATCATGTATTGGTTAATCTTACCGGGCGAAGACCTTAAAGACTATTGACCCAATTCTTATCTTTTACTTTCTGATTATTGACTCAATTCTCATCTTTGATTTTGGAAAATTCTAAGCATACACTTTATTTTCTTTATTTTGAAGATGAAATATATTTTTTATCCTAATAAATATAAAAATGTTTAAAATTTTACTTTAAAATTTTTTTAGTATATTTTTTATTTTCACATAATTGAAATATGTCATTTTTAAGTCGATAAGATATCTAAACTTATGTACATTAAATTTTTACATCAATTATATTTACAATCGATGTTAAGAAAAAGTAAGATTTACATTAATTATATGCATAACTAATGGAAAAATAATTATTATAGGTTTGAATTTATCCGAATCATAATTCAAATTAAAAAATGATACATTTTAATTTTGTGATAATAAAAAATGTACTGAAAATATTTTACATGGACAAATTTTAAATAATTTTGTATTTATATGGACAAAAAAATATGTTTTAACCTTATTATAATAATGTAACCATGAGTGGAAAGAAAAAGAGCACGGAAAGAGAAAAAAAGGAAAAAAATGATACACACTTAATAAAAGATGGAATAGAAAATGCAAGGGAGAAGATACAAATCATATATAAAAAAATTGAGTGTATAAATATAAGATAAATATTAAAATACACTCTTAAATATACTATTTTAAATATATTCTCTTTTATTGATTTGAGTTTATTTAAAATTATAAAATTTTATGGATTTCATATAGTATTTTTAAGTTATAATTTTCAATAAATTATACTAACTAATAAGAAAATATGTGTTAAAAAGCATGTTGTTAGTACTCCCCTAAATATAATAAGAGTTGTTATGGAAGAGTAACATTATATTCTTTTACAAATCTTCCTATTATATTATTAAAAAAAATTGAATAAAAAAACATTTGTAATGACTTACAATTATAAAATGTATTTAACACTTATTATGTAAAGAAAGTAGGAGAATTAGTAAAAGGATATTGCAAGAAGATTTAGAGCTTCCACAATAACTCTTTACTAGTATTTTTGAGTGAATTTGACTCATTTTAACATCTTTGACCGTGAAAAACTATTTTGACACCTTCATGGCCAATTTTGGTACTCAAAGACATCTTCGCAACCATACTTTGGGTTCCACATATTGGAGACATCAATGTGGTCTATTTTCTCATACAGTATTGCAAGAAAGACAAGGTGCATTGCTAATATAGAGCTTGCTAATTATGTCCATCATTTTTACATCAGCATCAATGTGGAAAAAAGGCATATAGTTGGAAATCAAAGTCATAAAAGCGAGTGTTGCAAGCAAAATGGTGGTAGTTGCATTAGTTGGCTCGTTAGAATTGTTCAGTTTTCTAAATTTGTGCATCTAATAAATATGAGAGAAAAGCATCACGATCTTTGGTTAGAAAATTACTCAGCGTGTGCTTCACTTAACTGTGAAAAAAGATCGTTTCAATAGTCAATTGTTGTTATTACATTTTGACTATATGTCAATATGATAGGTTAAAAGTTATTTTAGAACATTTAATTTCATTCGAAATTGAACTTTAGCAGGATGTATGTGACACTTGTTCAGATCATATATATACTAAGAAAAACTAATTTAAATGTTTCAGAATGTGAATGGAAAAACTCCGTTTGCACTATCTTAATTAACTTTTAAAAAATCTAATAATTAAAGTCTTGCTTTTGACAAATCATTTTAGTTAATTTTTAATTTTTTTACTAATTAAAAATTTTATTTGATTATTAGATAATTTTTTTTCCTAGTAGCTTCTATTATTTTTGGAACAATACTTGAATTAGTGTTTTTTTAAAAATTTATATTTTCTTCCATTTTTATCTTCAATAAATTTATTTAATTTTTTATTACTTTTTTAAAATAAATCACAATGTTCTTATTTTATGTCATTTTATACTTTTTTAACTATTTCAACTATTAATTTTATCGAATGTTTATAATTTAATAAATTAATTTTTTAACTTTCAATTATTAGTTAATTTTTCAGTTTTTAACTAATTTTCAGATAATTTTGTAGAACCTAGTTTTAATTTGCAATTTAAGATAAAAAGACTTTACCATTAGTAATAAAAAAATTCATAATACACAAAATAAAAAATAAAAAAATGAAAGAAATAATAAAATAATCAGAAAGCCTGAAAAGATCAAGATAAAAATCAGCGAGCCGTCTTGAGATTTTGGCATTATAACCGAAAAGAAAAATATTCAAATTATTATTATTTTTTAATAAAATTACAAAAATAGTGCAAGTTATTTGCATTAGTTGGTTTTGTATTTGAAATAATCTAAAGCATAAAATGGAAAATAAAAGATAAATAAAATAATAAAGTGTTTGTTTTTACTAACGAACTCCAAAATTTTGTTTATCATCAAAAAGTTGTTTCTTTTGTTAAGATTACAATAAAGTGGATACTGGGATTCAAGTAACAGTCTCCATATTTTCTACAAAATTACAGAAATCTTCAGTTGTGTGAACTTTGTAACTCTGCTGTTAATGGCATTACTGAAATGAATTGATCATGAGAGGCTTTATCCACAAAGGATTTTGGCCCTACCTGATTTCTCATTAAAAGCACCATTTTCCCAAATAGCAAGAATGCTTACTTTTCTCTGGGAAAAAACAGGTGCATGGATTTAGAAGTCACAATCCTACTTTATAAAAGAAATATCTACTGGGGTTCAAGACTAACCTTTATTGCAATCAAGTAAAACTCTGGTGATACCAAGCCAAGGTAACTCCATATTTTGTATTCAGATAACAGGATATAGGATACTCCATGGATTTATAATTATAATGGAAAATTAATTCATGCTTTGCTCCTTATATCGTAAGATTTCAAGACCAGACATATAACTCTATGTGGCATTATATAAGATTGCATTTTGATCTGTCGAAGTAGTTGAAAAAAATGCAAATTAAAAATAAAAAACAAAACATTTTACTTAGCAAATTAAAAATAAAAACACCTAATGAGAAGTGCTAGCTCACTTTTTAGATGGAATATTAATTTTCTTTTAATTTTTATAATTTCTTATCCCTTTCCTCGTTCTATTTTGTGATTTTTTTCTCTTGAAATTTTCATCTTTGTAATTCTTTTACTAATGACCCAGTGAAAAAGTGATTGGGTTGAGTCAATTAAGACTAACACCTAAATTTTTTTTAAAGGGTGTTACTATTGTTCCCTACTAAAATTACTCTTGACTCTACTTAGAGGGAAAACGTTCATCCTACTCCCATTTCAAATTTCTAACCCCTCCCTCTTTCCCTCAACCCTTATGAACCCTTCTGGGCAACCCCCCCCCCCCCCTTCCTCTTCTTTCCCCAGCCTACTCCTCCCCAATCCTTCCTTTCTCACTTCTTTGCATAACCCATCCCTTCCTCAACCTTCTGGTAAATATTTTTTAAAGGATAAATTGACAACAAAATCATGATTCCATTACTTTTTATTGTTGGGGGGGGTTTGAAGTAGTCAAAATGGAATCACGATTCCTTTGTGGATTTTGCCAAAAACCACAACGAAATCGCAATTCTATTGTGTGTTATGACAAAATCCACTATGGAATCTTGATTTCGTCATATGTTTTGACAAAACACATAACAAAATTCCTTTAATTGTTTTGGCAAAACACACAACTTTTTGGTTATTAAATTTTTTTTATTTTGTTATTATCTTTAATAATTAATTTGATTTTTATATTTTGTTATTTTATTAACGGTTTAATTGTTTTTCCTTTAATTTCAAATGGTTCAAACCAAGCATGCTTTATACGTGGTTGGACACAACCCTTCTCATGAGGGCCCAAGCCCCTCACATGAAGGGGATGATGTTGGAGAGAGGCATTTGACGCTGGTAGAGCCAGAGCTAGAGCCATAGGCAAAGGCATGTACATCAGACAGGATCATTGTTTAATTGTTTAATTTTTATTATTTGTAATTAATATTTTGGGTGTTTACGCATCTGTCCACTACTGGCTATTTCAAGCCTAGGACCGATGGTCTGGATACCTCGATAGCCAGCCGATAGAAGTCAACACGAGGCACTAGGCATGCTCATCCAATCAAGGAGAAGCAGGATGACCTTTAGATGGATGTTATCATTTGTTGTCCTTATGAGCGCCACATGGGTATCAGGCCTTTCCCCTAAGAGGCCCTTTTCTTTGACTTCATCAGTTGCGAAATGAGCATGTTGCCTTATCTTTCGGAGAGGGTGTTGAGGTAATTTAATCATGTTTAGTGCATCCCACGCCATCCACTGCAGCGTCTCACGTATAAGACTTTTGATACATCGTGAGTGGAGTTGCAACATATCATTGTGTTGGGCAATGTTGTGCCACCCAGGGGTCCTTGGGCTTGCACCCTTAACTATCAACCCATCCAAGTGAAGCTTCCACTTGGGCAGCCACTGGCAGAGTATGTACCAGGTGGAGACTACTCTTGCCAAGTAAATCAAAATGGATTTGGTTAATTTTCCCCCAAAAATTGTCACTTTAAAAATAGTTACTAATTGAAATTGTTCTTGTAGGATCAATTCTGGATGGCGTTAGGCACCATGTAGAGCTTGCTAGACCTCAAAGTTATGCGAGAGGGCATCAGTCATCATCAGACCATACAACAAGCTCTGCAATTGTTGCAGGAGGGTTTTGAAGCTTGGTGCAACTTAGAGAGGCAAAGGAAGACGACTACCAAGGATGGTGGCAACAGCGGCAAGAAGAGTGGCAAAGACGGATGATTATTTAATTATTATTATTATTATTCTTTGTACAACTTTTTGTTGTTTTGACATTTTTTTAGTTGACAGTGTGTTTCATTTACTTTTTTTGTGTTCGTCGACTGTTTCAACAACCTGCACCTAGTACTAAAAAAATCTTCAATTGATTCATAAAACAAATATATGGATAAACAACTAAATAAACACTAATAATATAGACATTTTTTGAAGAAGAAAAAAACAACATACGATTTTGATAAAGTAAAAACATGACTACACATATTTAACACGCATCATAGCAATGATCTCATCAGCAGATCTTGGTTTCATTGGTTTGCATAGTAGGACAAGGATTTCATCTGGAAATCGACCAAATTTTGCATTCAACTCAATCAGACATTTGCTATTAAATTCCAAAAATATGAAAAACATTTTTCCACATCATTGTCACGTTTAAGTTTCATACACTCATATTCAACACAACCATCACCAACGTAAATAGGTTGGCAGTAAAAAAGATCAAGTAAAATTTTGCAATCTCCGATGACATCAATAATTGTTTTCCTTAAGGCATCATGTGACATGTGACCACTTATTGTGATGACTTGAGGATCACTAGGACATTCAAACAATATCTCTTTAGATGATGGAATCATGTCACCATTGCAATACACAAGAACATATACACTCTTCATGTTTTAAGCAATATGGTGAATATCAAGCAAAAGAGTTGAGTTATGGCAAACCCCTACTGCTATTTATATTAGATGATCTACTATTTTCTCGTGACCTATACCATATCGACGGTTAAGATGACACAAAAAACATAAACAATTTAGATTGCATCTATACTTAATACGATTGATATGCGTATAAGGAAAAATGATTATTTAGTAAATACGTCTTGGAAAAAGTGGTGTTCAGTCAATACATCTCAGAAAAAAGCAGTCTTAATCAATAAATGGACAATAAATGCAACGTTGCAATGTTCAATAAAAAAACACATTTAAGCTTCAAACAAATGTGTTTTTCTTCTTTTTTGAAAAAACACCACAATGAAATCAAGATACCGTTGTGGATATTTTTTTTTATCCCAACGGAATCATGATTCTATTGTAGATAAATTTTTAATCACGATGAAATCACAATTCCATTGTATATCAATACAACAAAATTACGATTCTATTATGAATAAGAGAAGGCTGGCGAAAGCTGATGCCTGATGGAATCACGATTCTATTGTGCGTTTTGTACAACGAAATCGTGAATCCACGGTGAGAATGTTTTTGGAATAAAAAAAGTCTTTAGTCCCATAATAGGGGTCAAGAGCAATTATCATGGGACTAACTCCTTTAAAACCCAACCAAACCTATCTTCATCCTAGCAAAAATAATTTGTGGGTATTTGCTTGATGCTTAAAGTGAAGCCTGTATCCATCCTTCTTATATGCATCAATCCAGTTTTTTCAGCTCTTTGGACTACGGAAAGATCAACCAAAAATTGTTAATTCTAGTCTGCGGCTAATAGCACTTTTTGTCACATTTACAACGAGAGCCATGAAAGGGTTAGACAGGCGTGAAAAAAGGTCCACAGTGACTCCAATTTTTTAGTCACTACATCTACATACCTGTTTTTATTCATTGTTTATGCTTTAGTCACTACATCTACATGAGTTCATTGTTTTAGTATGTGATCCCACCACGATTTTCAGCAAAGGGATAAAAACTGATGAATCTAAAAAATCAAACAAATTTCTACTTAAATGCTGCTATCAGAAATCCACATTATTTCTGATTTTGCTGTATCCTAGTTTCATGTACTTTAATCAGGGATCTCAGTACCATACTAATCAGAAAAGAAACTTATTGGAATCTGTAAATAATTCATCAGAATATAGCGAACAAGAAAAAGATCTTGGTAGATTGACTACTTCTGGCTCTAGATCAACCAAAATGACAAAATGTAAATTACTGAATTAGAAAGCCCAAATAATTTCGTTTAGCTTTGATATGCCCTGTACTCTTCAAAGTAGCTTTGTTGCATTGTCGAATCATTTTGCGGGCTTAATTGCCTGCATATGATATTTAACCTTTGTGTCTCAGTCTTTACTATATACCTGTAAGGTGAAAGTTTGGTGTTGAATTTTGTATTCCTTCTGTCATTTCTACATTAAACTATCTTTTACCAAAAGAAAACAAGGTGGTCGTTGAATTTACTAGTGATGAGAGTAAGAATATAAACATTGGGATGCAACGCTTGTGCTGTCTTGGGGAATGGGGAGTAGAAGTGCCATCATAGGAGTAGTGGTTTTTACTCTGCTTTGAAAATGGTACATTCCATAGCTAGTAAAACTAAAGTGATTTAAATAAAAGATACATCACTTTGAACATAACATTTGGCAAGATTAAAAACAAAAATGCACAAGCAGAAAATGAATGGACATACATTACAGAATACGGAAAGCCAATCATCATCAATCAACTAATAACCCAGCCTTGAATTCTTTGGACAAGATTCTCAATCTGAAACTTGGGCATAGTGTCACCAATATAACATGTTTTTCAGTTGAATAACCATGCACTTTATCAGAAGATGGAACAGCATTTTGTTATTTGATTTGCAGAAAGACTGCAAGAAGGAAATACAGCAGGTCTCAGTTCCAAACCTTCCAAAACTCTGCATGAATTGATCACGGTTGAAACTCCAAAGCAACACAAGTTTCTTTAACTGGTCCCTTGAAATTGGCTTCCAGGTTCAAGTTCCTGTAAAAAAATGATAGAAAATGATGAGTCACACATAGCACCAAAGTCATTCACAAAGTTCACTCACAAATATTTCTTATTATATTCATCCTTCCTTTCTTTTTTTCCCAGGTAGAGCAGAGTTCAGCTTATATAGCATTAGACAAACATGAAAGACTTGGTCGTCAAGCCTTCCTGTTCCTAGCTTTCGGCCATCAGAACATACACTCCAAATGTTAAACTTCACTTTCAATTATATAGTGATATTCACAACTGCATCAGTGACAAAGCTATTATATTTATACCTTCTGGAGAGGATGGGGTCAGGATTGCGAGCTAAGCTGGCTACTTTCCATATTTGAAAGTACCTGAACCACAGTCTTCAGATGAGGAACACTGCAAATTCATAACCCGCAACAGCTATAATAATCAAAACAAATGCTGCATCATTCACCGAATTCCACACAAAATCTTAATATACTAAAAAGAATGGGTTCCCTCCAATGAATAATTAGCATTTTAGCCAAAGGTTTCAGCTCATAATACTTCATAAGCACCCTAGATTCAAAAATAGATGACAACATAACAGTTACAGCATAGTCAATTAGACAAGAGAAGGTTCAGACTTTTGTATCCCATTCTCCATATGTGCATCCAGAGATGATATCACCCCAGGCAACTGCTCCAAAACCTGTGCATCAAAAACAGAAAACAACCATTATCACACACTTGTTCACAGTGATGAGACATCTCATTTACAACCCTGCATCAGATAGATGTAGTACCTGCTCAGTGTTCTTGATGATAGGAACCTTTGCCAAAAGGTTCTTAGGAAGCTTAACCAGTTGAGCCTGCAATATGATACAATAAAGGTAAAAAATCAAAGAGTTTATTTTTGATACACGGTCAACTAATTAAAGATTTTGATTAACAGTATACAGATTTTTACTGTCTATCACTTAGAAATTACTTCACAGATGACTCGTAAAGTTCAATTTTCATGCGCCTGTTAGTGTAAAGATTGTCAATCAATCAGAAATCATCCCAAGTATGACTTCTAAACTTATAAAAATCAACCAATTTATGATCAACTAATTAAAGATTTTGATTAACAGCATACAGATTTTTACTGTCTATCACTTAGAAATTACTTCACAGATGACTCGTATAGTTCAATTTTCATGCGCCTGTTAGTGTAAAGATTGTCAATCAATCAGAAATCATCCCAAGTATGACTTCTAAACTTATAAAAATCAACAAATTTATCATATACAGCAATATATAATTGACAATTTGTGAATAGATGACAATATAATATAATAAACATTTACACTACTAGTGCATTCAAGTTAAATTCTCATTCAAAAGTTAACAATTTTCAATTATATGACACTAACAATCTAAACAACATTTTCACTTTGACTCTTTTCTAATTAAATTCAAAATCAAAACCCTAACATCAAACAACAACATCTCCAACAATCAAGACTTATTTCCCATTAAAAGGGTCATCTCATAAAACATCAAATTTTCATCATTCAAATCAAAGTTCTTTTTTATTTATTTTTAATTATGAAATTCCAATAAGGTTGGCACTGTTGATGTGATACCTGTGCAGGAGAAGAGTGCTGCATAAGATGGAGGAGGTTGGAGGTGGACTGCACCGCCTGCGAGATCTGCTTGGCCACCGTAGCCTTCGCCGTCCCTCCGCCGCCGCCGCCGCCAGCTGAGCCCGGCGCCGCCATTCTTCGCCAAAAACGGACTAGTAAATAGTGTTGGGTCTTTCCCCCCGCGGTCCATTTTTCGGCCCTTTATTGATCTGTTATGTTGTGTTTACTGATCAGAATTACTGGCTGTTACTTCTGGAGAAGATTAGAAAGTTAAAAGGGTTAATTTTCGGAGATAACTGCACCTTGTTTGCTTTGATATTTTTAGGGGAAATACACATTTTCGATTTTTAGTTTTTTAATTTGTTAAGTGTTTACAGTTAAGTTTTTAATAGATAAAAAATTAAAATTTTATCAATTAGTTTACATAAAATGTAATGAATTAGTCCTGTTCATTTTCTCCATTTAATTGAAGTAATTGTACCTACACATACTTTTGATGATGACATAAAAGTTACCACGTGTTATCAACATGATTATTACGTGTCAAAAAGCTGATATCTTATTTGTTCTGTGAACTTTTAACAAATTGATATCAAAGGAAATAAAATGAAAAGTACATACATGAAAGTGCTTACAAAATAATACTTCAATACATTTATAAAGCTTCTCTAGTTCACGTAGCAACAATGTTGAGACCTGAAGTTGGACTTCTACCTCCTAACACATTTCCTTCCAACAAAATAAGCAATACAATATGTTTAGCTCACTAGCCAAGAAGTGGAGATCATTACTATTAGAATCAGCATTCCATGACAGCAAAATTATCCAGTACCATCAATCCAATATGGTCACAAGAGGTGACCACATCAATCCAGTATTACGAAAAAGGTATTGTTATGAAGAAACAACCCCCCAACCAAAATTACATTGAATATACTGTCATTAGTTGACAGAAAAACCTTTATGCACAAAGCTAGCATTGAATCAATTATCCCAAAATTTCAAATTTGATATCAGTATAGGAGAAGTTCAACACTCATTATACTAAATTTAAGTTATTTAAGCCAATCATCAAGGTAAGCCTTCCAACTAACATGCTAAAATCTTTCATACTAAATGCGTAAGACATTGATGGCTGACAATTTACTGCTAAATAGAAAAGGTAGTAAAAATTCTCTACCACAACAAAACAACCTCTGCACAATTATAGAATCAACATGACTAACCTAAACAAATTCTAGTACATATAATATTTTTCTAACAGAACTTAAAATCGCCTCCAGACAAAAATTGCATATCTTCCATGAACTAAGAAAATACTCCTGCATCATATAGATCTGCATAAGCATAAATTAAATATTAATTAGTTGTGATAATGAAAAAAAATACATGATCTGTAACAATTAACAGTTCTAAATAACAAGAGCAGAAAATAACAGAATCTAATCTAACAATAATTAACTACTTACTAATGATATCCAAAAATAGGAAAACAAGAATATTACTTGAAATATTGATCATTCTGTTTTTTTTTTTTTTTTTTTTTTTCTTGCAAGTTCTTTTGTTGTGAGCGTGTTCTCCACATCCATGGCATGCTTTCCTTTTGACCAAATGACTTATTAAGTGATATTTCAGGCCCACTCTCAAATTTACCATTTTGAGTCACTTTTTTCTCATCCTTTTTTCTCGCTTTTGTTTGTGATATGTGTGGGTTCTGAACAAGGCTGATTATGGATGACGATAATTTAGGTTGGGGCTCTCTATTCTCAGAGGACTAGGTGGTGGCGTCTTCAATTGGGGTGGTGATGGCAATGTAGTGAAATGGGTGACATTATCAACAGACAATAATTGATTTGTTAGTGAAATAATGCAAGAAAAGGAGCGAGTGAGGACTATTCGCATGAGACAAAGAACTAGAAAGAAGACGAGAAGAGATTCAAGTTATGGAGATTGTCACGGGATGAATAGAGTGTACCTGTTGTCACCGTCACAAAGTTTGAAGAGTTCCAATTAGGCAAAAAAATTAAAATAATGCCATTTAAATAAATAATTACCAAAACAATGCATTTTGAAATCAAATTACGAATCTACTGCTGCCATTTGCACTTGAGCTGAGCGTGTTGAATCACGTCATGTGTGGACGTGATCAGACAGCATTCACGGGCGCGCCAGACGTGTTAAGTCACGTCCTGCAGGGACGTAATCTGCACTGCATCACGTCCTGGGAGGACGTATTCCAGCTCCATTCACGTCCTAGAGGGACGTGTTTCAGCACCATTTACGCCCAGCAGAGACGTGATCAAGCCCCATTTGCGCTACCCAGGGACGTGTTCCAGCACCCCCTACTTATACCCCCACACCCCAGCCATTGCCACTGCCTCTCTAAACTCTCTTTCTCCCAAATTTTTTTCTCTCATTTGAAGCAAGGAAGCAAGGAAAGTGCAAGGAAGGTGCAA
>PYAF01003871.1:0-84173 GCA_007407185.1 Glycine tomentella
GACTCGTTTTAATCACTGCGTTTAATTAGTAATTCTGTTCTATTTTTATATTCTCGCATTCTGCTCAACAAAGAAACCCCCTTTTGCACGTTTAATCCCTTAAACATTGACAATTGATCCTTGAGAGACGACCTAGGAGTCACTTCCTAGTACTACATTTAAACTGTATTAATTTGACGGAGTACGACCTCTCGATCACCCCCCTAATGGGGGTCTTCAAGAAATTGTTGATCCACCAAACTTAGATCCTCTTGTAGATGCACAACAACAAAAAGTTAGGCAAAGTCGTAGTGGGAGATTGATTCATAAACCAACAAGATATCTCTTGTTGGGAGAATCATATCAAGTTGTCACCGTTGAAAGAGATGACGATCCCACTAGTTACAATGAAACACTTGAAGATGTTGATGCTTAGAAATGGCTCGGGGCTATAACTGTGAGATGGAATCTATGCATTCTAACTCAGTTTGGTCTCTTGTAAAAGTACCTAAAGGGGTAAAACCCATTGGGTGCAAATGGATCTACAAGAGAAAGAGAGGATCAGACGGGAAGGTTGAAACCTTCAAAGCTAGATCAAATAGAAGGTGTAAACTATAAGGATACTTTTTTGCCAGTAGCCATGCTTAAGTCTATCTGAATTCTCTTAGCTATTGTGGCAAGTCTCGATTATGAGATTTGGCAAATGGATGTCAAAAATGCTTTTCTAAATGGAAATTTAGAAGAGGACATCTATATGCAACAACCGAAAGGGTTCGTAGTCGAAGGGTAGGAACACATGGTATGCAAGTTGCAAAGGTCTATTTATGGACTTAAGCAAGCATCCAGGTCATGGAACATTAGGTTTGATTAAGCTGTTAAATCTTATGGTTTTGAGAAAAGCCCTGATGAGCCATGTGTATACAAAATGATCCAAAGGGAAGCAGTATCTTTTCTGGTGCTTTATGTAGATGATATACTTCTTATTAGAAATGACACGGAGGTATTATCGGGCATAAAGCACCTAGGAGAGGCCAATTACATTCTTGGTATTAAACTCTTACGAGACCAAAACAATAGGTTATTGGCATTATCCCAAGCATCCTACATTGACAAGGTCCTTGCCAGGTTCAGTATGGAGAATTCTAAGAAGGGTATTTTACCCTACAAGCATGGGATTCATCTCTCTAAGGAGCACTCTCCTAAGACGCCTGAGCAAAGAGAATACATGAGTAGGATACCTTATGCTTCGGTTGTAGGTAGTCTCATGTATGATATGTTGTGCACCAGACTAGATATTTGTCATGCAATGAGAGTGGTTAGTCGGTACCAATCTAATCCTGGAGAGGAACATTGGCTAGCAGTTAAACATATACTTAAGTATCTTCGGAGAACAAGAGATTATATTGTGGTCTATTCAAGTGAGAGTCTTGAAACCATTGGTTACACATACTCAGATTTCCAAGGAGACATTGACTTAAGAAAATCAACTCAGGCTATGTGTTCACTCTTAATGGAGGGGCTATCTGTTGGAGAAGTATCAAACAGTTATGTGTGGCTGACTCTACCATAGAGGCTGAGTATGTAGTTGCATCTAAAGCTGCAAAGGAAGCCGCATAGTTGAAGAAGTTCCTTATGGATCTTCAAGTGATACCAGGTGTTGGTCGCCCCATTATACTTTATTGTGACAACAGTGGGGCAGTAGCACAATCTAAGGAACCGTGGTGCCACAAAAGACAGAAACACATAGAGAGGAAGTACCACTTGATCCGAGACATCATTGAAAGAGGAGACACAGTGGTATCCAAGATAGCATGTTACATCTATGGGTCTTAGGAGCATTCTGGACTTGCTATAAATTAAGGAGATTATTTTCTTACTTTGTTTATTTTGTGCTTTTTGAGCGAGACATCATGACATTGTACCTTTTCTTTCTGAAAGTTATAAATGAGGTATTATTCAGTTTACCTTGCACACAAAATTTACAAATACCAATGTCCGGATCAATTATAAAGTATATGATCATATGGATACGTTCATAAAGGACATGATCATAGGTTCTTACAATTGATGAATTGGTTCACAGCTATTACATAAAGTTGGGTGCTTTATTTAAGCTGCAATATTTTATGAAATGGTCTTGTCCGAGCCATTGTAAAATATTGGTGTGAATTAATGTTCACATTGAAAGGGTCAAGGAGAGATTTGATTAAGGTTGTTTTTCTGTCATAAGTATCAAATCTCTAGCTAACCATAGTTATGTGATTGCTCTTAATCCTGCGTTTATTATAAATAGGTAATTGAATAATTTTCATTCTTTGATTTACCAACGGGTGAGGCCCAACCAATTGAGGGCCAATAACTCAGTTTTTTGGGAATGAAATTATTTGATTGTCGTTATTTATGAGATAAACAACATGAAATTTGTAGGATATGTCCCTTTGAAATGTTTCAGTACTTGGATATTGAAGACACTAGCCAGTGCATGTAATCGATTAGAGAAACTATCAAAGTCAAGGGAATAAATAATTTATTGAGTAATAGAAAACTCATTAATCAATTATCGACATATTACAACGGAGTGAAACATATTCAGCTAATATGTGTCATTTATGTTATTAATCTTGGAGTTCAAGTTTGGGCTTTTAGTGGAGTAGCACCGAATTAGATAATCATTTTGTTGATTATCAGAAGCCTTGATTAATTACATAGGGTGGATCCCCAAGCTAGCTTGAGACAAGAGATGAGGTGTTTCAGTTAATGATGAGTTATGAGTTACACGATCGTGAGTTCTTAGACCTAAATTTGTACTCAAAAGAGCAAGTGGGAGATTGTTGTGTTTATGCTCTTTAGTTGAGCCCAATTGGACTAATATAAATATTCCTACTTAGGTCATTAATAAAGAAACAGAAACCTAGAAATTAGAGAGGTGGCCACACACCCTACTCATTCCCCCTCAAGAGATGGTTTGGAAGATTTGCTAGAGACAAGGAGCCACCAAGTTGAAAACTACAAGGGATAAACACATAAAACATTGATGATCCGTTACATCTCAAACCACAAACGATTTATATGCTTCCACAATATTCAATGTGTCTACAGAATCAATACTATTAATATGAAAACGTTTTGATGGTTTTATCTTCAGTACTAGCTATTAATATGAAAACTTTTTGATGATCATAAAGCTTGATAACAATATCTTAGATTTCCGACATGGTGGATTTGCTAAACAATGTATTGAAGTTTATCTCCTGATAAGTGCCCTAAGTCAATTAAATTCAAGTTTTAAATGCAGGCACTTATCTTTTGAATTCAATAATTTTGCTTATAAACTTGTCCTAAACCTAGTTAAATTATATTTATTACTTGTATGAATGTAGTTTTTATATTTTGGAAGATTAATCCAATCATGCTTTGTATTTTAATAGATTCCATGGATTTCCGAGGCTTCCAAATAAGCAAAGCAAGCAAGGAAGGCTTACATAGCAGATCTGGGAGGTGCAGAAAGCAAATCAGACCCAAAAATGACTCATAACAGCAAAACTGGGGGTGCAGAAAGCAAAATCAGGCCCAAAAGCCCACCAGAGTACCTTTAACTCGCCCAAGCGAGTTATTATAGTGTATTTTGCTCGCTTGGGCGAGCAGAAACAGCAAATGGGCCACTTGAAGGCCAAGTGGATGTGCAAGTGGGCTGCAAGTTGCATTTAACTCGCCCAAGCGAGTATTTCATGAAGAAATTAGTCGCTTGGGCGACCAAACTCGACCAGGCCACCCCCTATAAATACCCAAGCACCCCCCAAGGCAAAATCCATTCCTCTCAACCTCCATTCTTCTCTTTCCTTTGTTTCTTAAGCTTTTTTTTTAGTTTAGGCTCTTAAATATTAGTATTAGGTAGGTTAGGAAAGTGAGAGAAGTGAGATTTAGTGTGGAGACTCTGCCGAAACAGAAAGCGGTGATGAATCATTTCACCTATTTTTCTAAGGAGGTTCTGCCCATGCTCGGCTAGCTTTTCTCGAAGGATTGGATGTAATCTTCTTACCCTTACAGTATTTCTTTTGATATTTATTTATGCATAAGTCTTTTCTATTTATTATTGGTAATTTTATTCCGTGCTTAATTCTTGATCCTACTTGATCACTAGTATCACGAACTTAAACCCGAAGTGAGACTGGAAAGTAATCTTAGGGTTTGAACTGAATGAAATTACTCGTTACGTTACGTTGCTAGACATAGAGCATAACGTTTAGATTGCAAACAAACATGCGAATATAGTCGTAACGCTGGGATATTTATTTCATATGCGAGAAATCGATATTTGATAAATATTCTTAGGATTCTCAAATGCGAGAGATCGATTTGGGGTGATTTTATGTATGCATCAATAATAATAGAAAATAACTTATGCATGGTAATATTAATTGAATACTAAGGGTATGAACGATGAAATCCAATCCTACGTTCTTAACTTAAACAAATTCGTTTTACTAGTTTTCGTAATCTTTCGTAACTTTCCATAATTTTCCGTAATCTTCCGTACTAAGTTTATTATTTCCGTTTCTTCTAAATTTTCATAATTTCTGTTAATCCGCAACTACATGAAACTCCGTTCACACTCACTGTACATAAACGATTAAATTGTTAAACTTTATTTGAATTAACTGAGTAAAAATCAAGTCCCTGTGGAGAAGAACTTTTATAAATTTTGTAACTTACAACGACAATTGGTACGCTTGCCAAAAGTCTAACAAGTTTCTAAATTTATAAAAGTTCGTCTCCACAGGGACTTGATTTTTAACAGTTAATTCAAATAAAGTTTAACAGTTTAATAGTTTATGTATAGTGAGTGTGAACGGAGTTTCATGTAATTGCGGATTAACAGAAATTATGAAAATTTAGAAGAAACGGAAATTATAAACTTAGTACGGAAGATTACGGAAAATTACGGAATGTTACGAAAGATTACAAAAACTAGTAAAACGAATTTGTTTAAATTAAGAACGTAGGATTGGATTTCATCGTTCATACCCTTAGCATTCAATTAATATTACCATGCATAAGTTATTTTCTATTATTATTGATGCACACATAAAATCACCCCAAATCGATCTCTCGCATTTGAGAATCCTAAGAATATTTATCAAATATCGATTTCTCGCATATGAAATAAATATCCCAGCGTTATGACTATATTCGCGTGTTTGTTTGCAATCTAAACGTTATGCTCTATGTCTAGCAACGTAACGTAACGAGTAATTTCATTCAGTTCAAACCCTAAGATTACTTTCCAGTCTCACTTCGGGTTTAAGTTCGTGATACTAGTGATCAAGTAGGATCAAGCATTAAGCATGGAATAAAATTACCAATAATAAATAGAAAAGACTTATGCATAAATAAATATCAAAAGAAATATTGTACGGGTAAGAAGATTACATCCAATCCTTCGAGAAAAGCTAGCCGAGCATGGGCAGAACCTCCTTAGAAAAATAGGTGAAAAGATTCATCACCGCTTTCTGTTTCGGCAGAGTTTCCACCCTAATTTTCCCTCACTTACTAATCTAAACTCTCACTAAACAAGGATTAAAGAAGCAAAAAGCTTAGGAAAAGCTTAGAACAAGAGAGAGAAGAGAAAATTTAGCTTAAGAAAGTGTGTTTTGCCTTTGGGGTTGCATGGGTATTTATAGGGGTTGATCTGGACGTGTTTGGTCGCCCAAGCGACCCATTTACTCATGTTTTAGTCGCCCAAGCGAGCTAAGGCCCAACTTGTTGATCCACTTGGCCCACTTGCACGTCCACTTGCTAAAGTCACTCGCCCAGGCGAGCAATTTGCACTACATTCACTCGCCTGGACGAGTTAAATGTACCTTCTGGAATAAATTTTTGGGCCTTGGGCCTGGTTTGCTTGATGTACCTCCCAATTTTGCTTTATGGTCCCTTTTTGCTTGCTTTTTGTTTTCGAAAGCCTCGGAAATCCTCGAATGCTAGCAAAATAAAAAGAAAGCTTGGATGATTCTTTGAGAAACATAAATGCTAAATGTTTAACATAAACTAACTAGATTAGGGCAAATTTTGACAGATATTCTTAGTTAAAACACAAGATAAATGTTTCAAATGTAATCCGAATTTCACTAAGATATGGCATTTATCATCTCCACAAACCTATAAAGGGAAAGTATGGTTTAAAGGTTATTAGTATGAGGCTGACTATGAATGTCTTCCTCGTATTTGCTCAAATTGTGAATGTTATGGTCATCTAGTCAGAGACTACAAGTAGAATCAAGAGTTGTCTCAATTTTCACAAATCTTACTTAATGGACCTAATGCGCCAAGTTGCAATGCCTCTAATTTTTTACAAATATTTTCAGTTGGGACAAGAAAATAATAATTTATAATATTTTTTTAGAAAAAAATTGTGTTTTTATAAGAATATATAATCTCATAATAAAAAAATCCTATTTTCTTCTATTTTGTTTCTCTCTTAAATTTTCTACATTCATTTAAAAAAAAGGTCTTAGGGAAGCAACACATTTTTTTATGGGAACAATATTTTTAATATATATATATATATAGTGGGTGAAATTCTATTGCCCCCACCAGTCTTGTGAACATGCATCCGCCATTACCTTTGATTCACTGTTTGGCATACCATAAAAATATGTAGGAAAGCAGAGAGAAAAATATGATCAATGTTGTAAAAAAAAGTTTTAAGGATTATATTATAAATATGAACACTTATTTTATTTATATTTGATTGTTTGACTTTGACATTCCTCCTCGCAAAATTGTCCATGCAAGGAGCTTTTCCCTAAAACAACAATTTCCTTACAGGACACAATTCCACTAATAGAGGAAGGGCGCAATGCCAAACATCAATCATTACATTTTACGTAAAGCAATGTCATGCACAACTTGGTGGACCTAGATATGCAATGGTGCAGTACATTATAGATAAGGCCCGGGAGTTTAGAAGATAGACATGCATCTACGGCTTCAGCTACATTAAGGAAAACCCACTGCTTTCCTATTTTCTCCACAAAGTGTGCCACTTTGAGCTTGTGAATCACTAGCCACCTTGGGTTCATCATAGCCAACTGCAAAAACACACAGTAATAGCAAAACCGTTAGATTAGCTTTATAGGATTAAAAACCACACCAGCCATTATTAGGTCCCATATTCACTCTCAAGACAAGAAATTAAGACCACTGGGTGCTCATGGTTTCAATTAATTTTCACATGAGACGTGATGAGTTTTTTTAATTTATGAAAAAGAATTAATAAAATTTAATTACATGATAAACGGAGATTATCTGAAACTATGATAATTCTATGTTAAGTAATAATTTCTCCCAAGATACATATTCATGCCAGTATCTCACTTGTACGCCATGCAAAAGCAACCTCTTGTGCATTCCTCCAGTTCTAGAATCCTAGAAGTATCGACATTCATCAGTCCTATCAAAGAGAATTGAGAAAAGGGTCATTCAAAAGGTTATATAACAAAGGTATAAATATGTTGAAGATATCTGAAATATATTTATATTTTGTAATTGGTCTCTAAAATTTTTTTGTTTCTCGTTGAGTCTTTGAAACTTCAAAAGTTTTATGGGAGAACCTTGTTAGTACTCTCTGTCCAAAATATGATGACGTGTCCATTAGTTGGATACATCAATGATACACATGCGGAACCACGTTAGAGGTATCAATGACATGACGTGCCACCTAATTTTATTTTTATATTAAATTTAACAAACTATTTTATTAAAAAATAAAAAAATAAATTGTGTTTGTGGTCGAACAGAACATTCCAAAGTCCCCTAATCCACCCTTAGATCCACACTCTTCTCGCTCCAATCCTCCATCCATGGCTTCCACTTCGACCTCGCCGACATCGACAAGTACAACCTCGCTGACATCGATGCCGTCGACGAAGAGCAGGGAAACGAGAGATTTGCTTTACAACAAGGCAATGAAGGTTCTAGAATGTGGAACATAAGGCAGAGGTTGGGATCGAGTTTCAGGTTTCGCGACTTTTTCCTCATCCTCCGCCGCTGCGTCTCCGATCCTTCCACCCCTCTGGCACTGGCACTGGAGCAAAAGCAATCTCTGTCGTCGGAGAGAGGCTATGGGCTACCTCCCCTGCCATTGAGATTCCGACAGAGTGTGTCAGATCTCTCTGTTCTTTCACCTTATAAGGCTTTGTCCTATTTGAGCTCTGAAGAAACTGTCGCGCCTAATTCTATGGTATGGAGGGTTGAGAAATTGAAACGTGGAATTAAAGTTTTGATCTTTTGGGTTTGCAATAATGGGTTTGGTATGAAGGATGAAGGAGCGTTTGAAAAAGATGATACACTGGAAGGATGAAGTTATGAAAGATGAAGAAGAAGATGGAGGTGGAAAAGAAGAAGAGTGTGCAGTTGTTGCTGAAGATGACAAGATTTTGGATTTGGGAAGAGAATTGGGAAAGAGAGGAGAGGGAGGAGGTGTCAGAGGTGTAGGAGAATTCACGCATAGAGGGGTAGAGGGAGGGGGCAGCGGTGGCGGATGTCAACAGTGTTGTTCATACGTTTGGCATACATCATCACGTTTTGGACAGAGACTAACAATAGAGATATCTCACAAAAATTTTAAAGTTTCAGGACTCAACTAGAAGAAAAAAAAATCAGAATCAATTACGAAATTCGAATATATTTTAAGAATCTCCAACATATTTAAGCCTATAATAAATTCCATAAAATGCATTATTAACGTCATGCGTTACGAGACTCCCCTGCTCATGTCTAAGATTACTGCCTGGACCCTTCCCTTAGCAAGCTCGTTTTCTTCTTCCGTGACCCACTTTAGTATTATGGAACAATTGAATAATTTTAATTTCAAAGTTTGGTAATTAAATCTATAAAACTCTCCAAATAATGTTGTAAATTGAAGTGCTTGCCTTTCTCTAACAAAATTAGCATTTGCAAAGTAGAGTGAGCCAGAGCTTGCGCGAATCACCAAGGTTCCTGGAGTGCTTATGGCTATGGGATATTGACTAACATCACAGAAGGCTTCTGTTCTTGGAACTCTACCCAGAACTTCTATCCCAGGTCGAATTGACTGTATTAGTATCTTTGCAAACGAAATTGACACCTGCAAAAACACACATCTCAGTCTGAGACACTAATAATAATCGATTCTATAGCTACTCTTTACTTTCTTTCTTTTTTACTTTAATTTGATTTAATAGGTAAAGTGAAATGACCACAACTAAAGAGAGCTTTAAGGTAAATGATTGGTGGAGAAGCTTCAGATGTGATTACTAAAAAGACACAACTCTTGGTAGATATAGGGAACAATAAAAATTATTTGAGTTGAAAATGGATTTCCGGCATTCGAAAAACATGTGCAGCTTGCTAATCTCACCATCCTATCTTGCATCAAAACTAAATTAAAGGACAGATCTATGCTACACCAATCAAAATTGGTAGTTGATTGGACTTTGTATATTTAAATATAACACTGGTCCAATAAATAAATATGATAGTTACATAATATTTCTAATATTTTTAAGTAAAAAATTATGATATATTTTTGCATTTAAAAATATATATAACAATAATAAATAGCAAAAATAGGTTTGTATATCCGGATGTACATTTTTGAAGTAATAATTTTTTTTTTCAATAGTGTAAAGACTCTACATGTATCTATACCTAAACCAATATCTATTATCAACTCTTTGATTAGTGAAACTCTAAAAGAGTAAATATTCTTTCTACTTTTTAAGTCTAAAATTAGGCTTAGACTTTTCAAGTTTATGTATAGGACACTTTATGTCAGTTAGATACTTTTATTTACAATGTTAAGAGATATGAATTTGGGTCCTTTTTCAAAGAGAAAAAAAAAATCTTTTATTTAAAATATTTAATATCTCTTTATCTTTATAAAAATTAAAATCATCTCATATTTTTTATTTTAAGAGGGTTCCTTATATAAGTCAAACATAATTCACAATTAATCGCATGACTAATTATGATAATTAATTAGATGATCTGGTCCTGATATGTAGTAATAGAATATTATTCTTATTTTATGGACAACTTTCACATCTATAAAATAATACTCTTTTTTATATTAATTACATTCTTGATGCTACCAAAGAATATAATAATATTTTACTAAAATATTTATTTGATTAAATTAAATTGTTTAATTTAATTATCAAATAAATCATTTTTCTTTTGTAAATGTTGGAACGCTCGTCTTGTGACCCGGTAGGTTCAATATTAAATCGATAGTAAATTAATCAAGGTAGACGTCTAACAACACTCCTTTATTGTCCAGCATGAAGTAATATTTTTTACCTTCTATCAGTTTATTTTTTTTAATAAGTATTTCACTACTTTTTAATTAGTTATTCTTTTTTTATAACTTTTAAACCTTTCCTTTTTCTTTTATTTTATTTTATTTAAAATATATAGAAATGCACAAAATATCTCTCTTTCCCTCGTCAAAGTAATGCTAATATAAATTCTGAACTCAATTATACAAGTCATGCATGTGAGGCCAAATCTGTGGACCACAGTCTACTCTTGAAGTCCGACAAGTAAGGCAGTTACCAAACAAGACCACTCAATTATCTAGGTCAAATTATTTGATGGATGGAACCCCACTAATTAGCTGTGGCAACACCAAGCCTTTCACGCATTCAGAAATTTTGTCAAACATTCAACTTTATTCTACACTGGTTGCCAACCCAACTCGAGTAACTATCACCGTGAGGGGAGTTGGGTCTCGCTTCCGTTTGTACAAATTGTTAATCATGTGAACCTTGGTTTCTTCTTGTATGATACGCGTTCACACTGCCTTATGATTGGTCTTTAATTTTTTAGTAAATGATAATTTTGGTTTCTAGCGTGTGTGAAAATTTAATTTTTTAAAGAATAAAAATTCTAATTTAATAATTAAATATATAAAAAAGTATCACAATTATAATTTAATGATAAATTAATTATTAAATATATAAATTATCACACTTTTTACACGTCCACAAATTAAATCAGAATCTTCATTCTAGAATAAATTGTTACCGTTTACACTACTTCAAGAAATTTATCCCATTTTTTAACATCCTAAAAGATGTTTACGTTATCTATTTATCTATATATATATATATATATATATATATATATATATATATATATATATATGCACAATAATGCATGAAAGAAGTCAACTACTTACTGCAACAAGAAGACCAATTTCCACCTATACAAACAAGACCCCAAAAAAGGCACCGATGCGGCAAGAAAGTCAAATTTGTCAACCTTCCAAATATAGCAAGTTTCACTTATGTCAATTAATCCAGGAAGTGCAGAGAGGATGATAGAAGCAAGTATGGCCATAGGAGTGTAGTATAGGAGCCTTGTAAACAATTGAAGACACAAAAGCACAGTAACAGCCATTCCAATATTTGACACGTGATGTTTGACATCCAGCATTGAATTTACTGCAGTCCTTGAGAAAGAACCTGGCAGTATGTAATCTCAATATATCAATTAGGTATCTATATTGCATATTCATGCTCGTACTTATGTATGCAATCAATAAAAAAATGTTACAATGAAATTGAAAACTTATTCTTAAATCCTTCAAATCACTACTAAAAAAATTATTTTTAACTACGCATCTTCTAAGACGGTTCCCATAAAACTGTCGTCATATATAAGACACAGTAACAATTTCATAAATGTGATTTTTCAACAACGATGGTTTTACAAAAATTGTCTTAGAAACTATCATTCTAAGACAGTTTTGTAAAATCGTCTTAAAAATCATCTTAAAATAAAACGTAATGCAATTTTGTATATAACAAAAAAATTACGACGACAATTTTATAAAAATCGTCTTAGAATTTGAATATTCAAAAACGGTTTTATTAAAACTATCTTTAAATAAAGGGGTTCAAAAACGGTTTTAACAAAATCATATTTGAAATTAGTCTCCTCATTCTTGCGCACCCTAGCTTCTCCTCATTCTCATGCTCACTCTACCCTTCTCAGCATACACCCTTTCTTTGCGCCTTCTAGCTCAAAAAATGTCCCCTTTTGCTTTTCCCACCATCTCGACCCTCACCTGCACCTTTGTAATCTCTCACTGATGTAGTCACTTTGCAATCCCTCATTAACAAATCCTTAGTGTTTTTGGTTGTTCGAGTGAGAGTGAGAGTGAGAGAGAACAATGGAAGGCATAACAGAGGGAGTGAACAACATCAACAACTCTAATTCTTAAAAGAAGAATTTCATTTAGGTCTCTCTATCTCTTCTTCTTCCTCTTCTTGACAAGCTTCTACACCGTATAGTTCCAGAGCGATTCAAAAATCGCGGCTCCGCATGACGTTCCTCCAGCGGCGAACCAGGCAGCGAGCCACGTGGTAGTCGGGCGGAACGGGATCCGAATTCGACCGTGGTTGCATCCAGATCCTGTGTAGGTGATGAAGGTGCACCTCATAATCGAGAGAGTGCAAAGAGAGTAGAGGGCGTTGTTCAGAGTGAAAAAACACTAGGACAGTGATCGCAATGACACCGACGCATGTTCTAGATGCTCCATTTGATCAGTGTGATGCACGCGCTGATGTTGGTGTCGTAGGATTTGGTGTGGATCGTGGTGGAGGCCGGTGGAGATATTTGATGAGGCGCAAAATGTGAACTAGATTGGGGTTGTTTCGACTGAAATTTTGAATCATTTATATGAATCTTCGTATATGGTCCAAATCCATGTTTCTTTTTTTGTTCTCTTTTTTCTTTATGATAGTTTTTTATATTAATAATTCCTATATTTATGTGGGTTGGAATGTTTATTTAGGAGGAAGCAAGGGCAGTGGGGCTGCTGAGGAATGAGCGGTTGGCTAACTTGGTTGGGTATTGCTGTGAAGGAGAAGAGAGATTGTTTGTTGCTGAGTTTATGCCTAATGAAACTCTCTAAAAACCTCTCTTTCACTGTGATTTTACACTATCATGCATTTTTTCAACAAAAGCAAAATAGTCATTGGTAAACAGAATGCAGGATATGGATTGATTCCACATTTTGCTTAATAAGCTGAATTTTATTAGTTTTCTCTTTCCTCATTTTGTTAATGTAATTTGTGAAATCTTAAAGTTCATGTAGACCAATGAATTTTTATTTGTATGATATGAACTAATCTGGTAGGAGAAAGCCAGCCAATGAAATGGGCATTGAGGCTAAAAGTGGCCTTGTATTTAGCACAAGCATTGGACTGATATGCAGATGTAAAGAAATGGCATTGTATCATGATCTTAATGCTTATAGAGTTTTGTTTGATAAGGTATTTAAGCTTTTATGACTAGGCTGACTTATGCCTCACTTAAGTCGTTATGTTTTATTAACTAATGTTTACGTGGTATGGTATCCAATGGTGGACAAGATGGAAACCCTAGGCTCTCTTGTTTTGGAGTCATGAAAAACAGTAGAGTTGGTAGAAGCTATAGTACAAATTTAGCCTTCACCCCACATTGGTATAGGCATTATGTTCTTACAAATTTTCTACTTGCCGGAAAAATTGTTTATTTCAAGATTGGCGTAGCTTGTTATTTATTGGAAGTTGGTTGGCCTAGTTTGAATACCTTCACACACACACACACATGTAATTAAACAAGATTATAAGGAAGTTGTTTCTGATAGATTTTATGTAGATGGTGGCAACATTGGATTGAATTTGTGAACCAATACTAGAAAAATACTTCATATGATGCATCTTCATATTGATAATTCTGATTTAATAAACGATGTTGTGCCAGAGGACTTTGGTACAGGTATTGAGATTCATGATACACTTTTAGAAGGTCATGACTATGTATTACTTCCCCATGAAGTTTGGAACGAGTTATTTAGATGGTGAGATTGTTTACTTGTCACATTGGTCATCTATGGTTCGTTTAATATGTGATAAGTGCTATATTATATTTATGATTTTGTTTTGGATTTCTTGGTTTTTATGGTTTTTGAAGAAATCTACAAATTTACACAAACTTAGATGACTAACCCTTTAACTCTTAATATGTTTAATTTACTGCACAAATTAAGAGTTAAGTCCAGTCCAGAACATTTTTGTTTAACATATTATACTAAACATAAGAAGTGTTTTTGGTTAGTATATTGTTGTGATGTAATATTATATTAGCATTTAAATTATCACTGCTACAAAATTAGTTTTTTACGACACCTTCTAAGACGGTTCCTAAAAAACCGTCTTGGAATGTTAGGCGGTGACAATTTTGAAAATAATAGAAGATATACGATGACGGTTTTATAATAACCGTCTTAGATAGTGAGTGTTCAAAGACGACTTTGCTACAACCGTCTTAGACTGTGAGTTTTCAAAAATGGTTTTACTATAACCGTCTTAAAATTCAAGTATTGTAAGTATTTCTATTTTTTTTAAATATTCAAAGACGGTGAAGTCCAAAACAGTCTTTGAAATTAGTAACTTTTATTCTTGGTATTCAAAGACGTTTGAAATTCTTACCCTTCTGCTCTCACTATCAAAGTGCATAATATTCCCTCCCATTTTCCTTGCACCATCCACTAAACCTAGGGTTTCTCTCTTTCTCCCTTCAACTCTTGTCACTTCCTTTCACCATCCTCGTTCATTCCTCACGCTAACCACGTTCATGGGATGATAATTGCTAAACATACGTAAAGTTGCATGTAAATTACTTAGCAATTATCTATTCTTTTCCTCTTTAAATGCTTCCTTTTGTGATTAAAATATAGGAATTAGCTTCTTCTGAGCTTTTATCCAGTGGATGCTTTAACTAGTTGATTGATGAAGTGTTGGTTGTATTTTTTTTTATAGAATTCACTACAAGGATATTAAAAGATGGATTTCAAAGTCTGAAGTTGCTAGCTTAGCGTGCCACAGGCTCGCTCAGCGCGACAACAGCGACTCGCCTAGCGAGACAAACTCACCCAGTGCGAAGGCCCGCTCAGCGAGACCAACTCGCTCAACGCGTGGTCACTTATCCAGCTGTACATTTTGAGGTGCGCTCAACGCGCACTACGACTCTGGGCTGTGTTTTAAGGCAGAAAAGGAGGGAAAACGGGACACACTTACATTTGGGAAGAAAATACAAGCTTGGAGTTCTGCTAGATCACGAAGGAGACATTTTTCCACACCATTTGAGCTACCTTTCCACCCCATTTCCCTCCTTCCATCTCTTTCCAATACCCTAATCCTCCATTTTTGCAAGCTTCTCATGGACATGAGGAACTAAAACCCTCATTATTGGGAGTTCACCAACCGAACACTTTGATATAAATATTCTAACTATCTATTCAATGTTATTTGTGCATTATTGTTATTTTTTTAGCTTTATTCATGCTAATGGTTTGATCACCCATTTGTATGTTTTGTTTAGGTTTTAATGCATTGGAAAATGGTTAAATTCCTTAGAACTGAAAAACGCTTCTAAATAACATCATGTATAGGGATAGAATGATTTTGTTTAGCCTAGGTTACGTTATCATCTCTAATCGTAATGCAAATCGATTAATGTAACTCTTGAGGGATTAAGGACGAACGTAAGTGATTTAGGTCTAGCACTTGGGAAATCAAGGTTAGATTATTTTAGTAGATGAAGGTGATCGTATTTAACTTTGAATAAAGAAAAAATCTTTTATGTCGCATCAAAGTTAGTTCCGGTTAACGAACTCCCAACACCTGTCATATCATACTTCCTCCGTCCACATCATTCCGAGTGTTTCTGTCTCTTTCCAAGTACACAACATGAAAGTGGTGACATGAGTTCCACCACAGTCAAGTATGCACCCGGAGAACAAAGTGAAATGCATTGTACTGAAATTTCATCAAATTTAAGAAAAGAAACTCAACATATACATATGAATATACTAAAAAAATACAAGTCTTCCCAAACTGTCCAAACGGACAATTCAAGAATCAATACAATGATTAATCCAAACTATCCGGAAGAATAACTATAATGAATCTCAAACGGAAAACTAAGATTCACTCATAACGAACATTAACTGTATAGAAAAAGCAAGATGCATTGATGACATACAAAAAACTATACAAGCAGTCGTAAGACAAATTGTACAATAAAAATATGAAAGACATTCATACCTGTGATGACGATCTATGTGAAATCTCCAACAATGAATGTCGTGATGATGAGGCAAACTGGAAAAAGAAAAAGTGACTACAACCTACAATGAACATAGAACATTATACAATATACCTTACATAGTCAAATGACAGAAGTTTCACTTATATAACAAAACTAACGGTGAAAATGTGATGCATTATTCTTCTTTTTAAGAACACCTTATATTTAAGAATTATCCAGAGGCATACACATATATTACTTTACTTAAAAAAAAACACATATACTTTACATGTGGTTCCCTCTAGCGAGTAGCTTTGTTTAGGATACAAAATTTCAGTCTTCAAATCATGGGCTTCGTTGGAATTGGAATCACATTCTCATCTCAGAACACTTTTCAATCACAATAACTCTTTCATTGGTTGAATGGGGGTTCACTCATTAGTGAATGTTTCAAAGTGAAGGGTATTGTGTGATTTGTGTCATCATTAAATAAGGATCACACGGGGGATCAAAAGTGAAAGTTAGGTACGCTACCCAAAGACAAGACATGGCTCCTTCACATAATTTTCTATGTTGACTTTTGCCAAGTTGGTTTGAGTGAGATTTGACTAGACACTTGAGCTATAGACGTTCAAAATGTTGAAACATAATTGGCAGAATTTGGCAGGCTTACAACATGTGGCTAAACCTAAGTACCCAGTACAAGTGGTGATCCTGTGATGACAATTTGTGACTGCCTCATTTCAGATTTCATATGCCAGACTGCTTAGCTTACTTAAGGTACAATGCAGAGCCTTATGTAATATGAGTTACAAATGAATATATAGGCTGATAACATCAGAGGAAATAGTGCAACCTTATCTCTTGGTTTTGAGTAAATGGTTGTGGCAGTACACGTACATGTATACTTGGACCACCAGGCAATTGTTGAACTACATTTACATTTTACACAGTAGACAATGAAGTCTGAGACAAGCATAAGAATACAAAAGTCTAAGACAATCTCATAATTTGAAGGTTATCTCAAGTGAAATAAGAAATAAAAAAATGTCACTACAAGGACCTTCTACAAACAACCACTGTACTCAAGTTATCTCAATTGAAGGCATCTAAATAAGAAACATTATTAGTTCATTTTTCAATACCTCTAATGCTCCACCTATGCCTATAAAGACCTTTTTAAGCAGCAATGTGTATAAAGTCTAAGTTAAACTGAAAATACATTATAAGATTTCACCAACCTTAGCAATGTGTATAAAGTCTAACTTGCACTAACTGAATGAAATTCATAACTAAATTTGACAATTGAACATGATAAAAATCATTACAACCATCTCCAAAACAGGTCAAAAAAATCAATCTACACAGAATCACACTCCATCCTCTATTAACTACTCATGCTACCTTATAAGAAATTAGAACAGAAGAGAAAAGGTATAAACTCCCTTGTTCTTGGCTCTTCTTGATGAAATACTACGAAGAACAAAAATGATTGAAGATGGTGAGGCTTTGTTCCTTTAGTTTACGATTTTGCTTGCTAGTAAACAAAAAAAGAAGCTACAAACAATTAATTTCAAGTAACTACAAAAGTTACTTTCATGGTTTCGTCAATGAATGGTTTTCCAGAGGAATGCTAACCTTGTCGGAGCCGTCGTCAGTTGCCAGTGACAGAACCACCTCGGAAAACGACACCAACAGTGGAACCGCTGTGAGAGTGACCTAAGGTAGCAGCAAAAGTGTGAGAGAAGGAGTAGTGAAGGGTGAGACTGAGAGTGAGAGATAGGCGCGAGAGTAAAGGCTGTTTAATTTGGGGGTCAGGTTTTATTAACAATAACATCAATTTTCATTGAAAAACCGATATTAACTATCTGCTATTAACATCGATTTTCTTATAAACCTTAAAAACCTATGTTAATATGAAGACGTTAACATCGATTTTCTTAAAAACCTGGAAAACCGATGTTAACCAGGTCTTGTTAATTATGAATGGTCGTTATTAAATGATTAAATTGAATGAAGAGAATAATACTAATAATAATGAGAGTGAAGATTGTTATTTGTGATTTCAAATCCATCTTTTCTTTATTTACTTTAGTGATTTTTATTTTCTAAATATAAAAAAGAGATATTGGCAGTTTCTAGCTGCCACACACTAAAAAAAACTACGTATCCCATTGCTCGGAGGCTTCACGCTATGTGCAGTTAAGGGGGAGGAAAATTGTACGCAACCTTACCCTTGCATATGCAAAGAGACTATTTTCGGATTCGAATCCATGACCAACAAGTTACCAAGACACAACTTACCGCTGTGTCAGGGCAGTTTCTAGCCGCCACGTACTACGTTAACTTAATTATTCTAAAATTTAAAACACGGACAGACACTAAGTTTCTAACGAAAAATTGACTAAAGAACCAAAACAAAAGTTTCAAAAATATAAAAGACCATAATAAAAAAAATTTAAACATAATGTATCAAAACAAAACAACTACTAAACATAAAGGACCAAAAGTAATATTAAACTTTTTTAAAATTTAAAAGTTAACAGAATACTAACATTTATAACAATTTCTTTTTTAAAAAAACCATAATGATATTTGACTAGAAAAATTAAAAATAATAATAATAAAAAAGTAGAAGTAGTAAATTTTTTTACAACTTCTTACATCAAAGTCGTGAGTATTCTTACGACTTACTCCAATTTAAAAATTCGTACAAAAATCATCCCCATTTAATATATTCCAATAAAATTTTCCCTTTTAATTAAAAGACCTTTATACGATAATAATTATATATATATATATATATTAGTATTATAATTAAAATACATTAATCAACAATCCAGGATTACAACACCAACATTGTTAATGAATTAGTAACATCAACAATTTTGTAAGACTGGTGAAAATATTTAAAGTGACACATTAATCATTTTATTTATATATATTCACAAACCAAAAGATTTGATAATAGAAAGAGTTGATATAATGGTGTAAGGTCTCATGATGTTTACATGAGTAAGAATAATTTATTTTATAGAAGAATTGTGTTTAATTTTTACAGTGTGTAAAATTCCTTTATATCACCGATAATCACATATTACGAAAGAGATTAATATCTGATCCAATGAATTAGAAAACATCCATGATCTCTAACCTAAAAAGAGATTAATATCTGATCCAATAAATTAAAAAACATCCATCATCTCTAACCTTAAAAAAATCAAACGATCCGGTAAAAAGTTAAGATGTACCAAAGTAATGGTCAATAAAATTAATTTCCCTAATGATCGAACACTCTTTTGAAAATTTTCGGTGACACTATTCTTTTATATGACATTATGCATGGTGGGAACTCAGAATAACTGCGTAATCAGTCAAAAGGGAAAATGTGAAAGCTCGATTGCAATCCAACTATAATACTAGAGACAATCAATAAGACATTTGTCGTTGAAGAGGAAAACCAATGCCTGATTGATCGTTGAGTTCAAAAGTAGAACACAAGAGTGTATTCCGTCAAAAACGTTATTATGATTAGTCTGAGATTTGACTTCCTTCTAGAATTCTAGTTCCAAGTCAGGCTAATTTAAAATAAATAATTATGATGAATTTTTTATACTCAAAAAAAGTAAACAACAAATTATTAAAAAACAGTGGTAGGGTTGTTTGAAAGTTCTTTTCACCCGCCAAAAATAAATCCTTTTTTTTGGCTTTCGGATTGGTCAAATCTAGAATGAAAAATTGCATTTTGGATTGATTACACCAACTTTCGGAATGATGAATCTGAAAGGTAAAAAAAAAATCTAAAAAAGTGCAGAAGACAATTTTTGGGTTTGTCTATAGGCAGCAGGGTTAGGGTAAATTACATTTCAGATTAATTACACCAAAATAATCAATCTAGAATGATAAAATAATACATTTTTTTTTTTACTTCCGGATTGATCAATTTAGAATGAAAAATTACATTCTGTATTGGTTACACCATTCGGCTTTTGGAATAATGAACCCGGAAGGTTAAAAAAAAGCATTCTAAAAAGGTGCACGAAACAAATATATTTTTTTAAAGGTTACATACGGTAAGTAAGTTTCTTTTTTTAAAGTTAAAATATATTTTTTTAAATAATTTAAAATAATGACACATGCAGATTTCAAATTTGTGACCTTCAGGTTATTAAAGCAACATTTCAACCAACTAAATTAATAAGTTAATTATGCTAAAAATAATTAATGTTAATACATATAACACTAAATTTTTTAATGTATATTTATTACACATATTTATATCTTTATTTGATTAGTTTATCCAACTTCTTTATCTTTTTTTATTTCATATTCTTATTTTATTAATTAGGGATATTATTTTCATTTTATCAATTAGGATAATTGTTAGTTATGATCCTATTAAATAGGATTCTCTTTTATTTTAATTTTATCAATTAATGAGTTATGTATAATTAATTTAATTTGAATTTTATTTTGATTATTGAGTTATTTCTCATGTTATTACTTTAATATTCTTAACATAATTTATAATTTATTATATAAATTTATATGTGTATTAAATATAGATTAAACTTTAGTGTTATATGTATCAACATTAATTATTTTTTAGTATAATTGACTTATTAGCTCAATTGGTTGGAGCATCGTTTTAATAACATGAGGGTCACAGTTTCGAGACCTACATGCGTTGTATAAAGATTACAAATTCTGTAACTTTCAAATCACAAAGGACATTTTCGTGTATTAGAAATCTGTATAGTGTATTTGGCACAACTCAACAGTTGTTGGGTTTGAAGGGTGTGATGGGCTTTGATACGGATGAGGATAAGAATGGGCCTGACGTCCAGTGGAAAAATAAGATTGATGATAGATAGACATACATACAGTAGCAGCCAGCATCAACCAGACAAAAACCGAAACTAGAGCGGAAAATGGCTGCTTTCCGCGGCGTGCTTCGTCACATACAGATAAGCACGTTCAGCTGCTTGACTCCAACGCTGCGCATACCAACTATGGCGTTGTTTTTAAGTCAGGGTGCCACGTGGCACTGTCTTATTCCCTCCAAAGCCTCCAGAACAGTAAAATCCCGCGCCGGTTCAGAGAACTACAACAACTTAGTGTTGAAGAAAGACGAGCGCTTAGGTGCTGGAGAGTGTGCCGGCGAGGTTGGAAGTGGGACCACGATTGCGGCCATCGTAACTTCCGTGGGGGGCCCACCTGCTGCCGTCGGAATCGTTCGACTTTCGGGCCCGGGCGCAGTGTCCATTGCGGGCCGAGTGTTTCGTCCCGCTCGGAAGATGTGGCGGCCCACCAGCCACGTTGTCGAATACGGCGTCGTCTTGGACTCCGACGGCAACGTCATCGATGAGGTTTTGGCGGTGCCGATGCTGGGACCGAGGTCGTACACGCGCGAAGACGTGGTGGAGCTTCAGTGCCACGGGAGCGAAGTGTGTCTGCGCCGCGTGCTTAGGACCTGTTTGGAAGCCGGAGCAACACTCGCTCAACCAGGTGCCTCCCTCTGTTACTCTAAAATCTAAATAAACCTAATGCCCTAATTAGTGGCGTTTTATTGCTGATTGGTTCTTTCAGGCGAGTTTACTCTTCGCGCTTTTCTTAACGGTCGTTTGGATCTCTCCCAAGCCGAAAACGTTGCGAGATTAATCGCCGCGAAATCCGTGGCTGCTGCAGATGCTGCACTTGAAGGAATCCAGGCATGTGTAATTCAGCTTTGTTTCCATGGTGTACTGCATCATCATCATCATTAGTATTTATGGTAAAAGAAAATAAGAATGTAAAATGAATTGAGCTTCTCTCATAATTTAACATCAACTTATTAATCTCTAGTTTTGGAGAAGTTAGATGAGAGAGCTTCTATAAAAGCTTTTCTCGTCATCGTATAAGACTTGGCTCATTGGTTGCATGATAGGGTGTTTATGACAGAATAGGATTATATTCTTGGACAGGGTGGTTTCTCTTCTCTTGTCAGATCATTGAGGAGTCAGTGCATTGAGTTGCTCACTGAGATTGAAGCTCGTTTGGATTTTGATGATGAGATGCCGCCTCTGGATTTGAATCTGATTATGGATAAAATCCATAACATGTCACGAGAGGTTGAGAATGCGTTGGAAACGGCAAATTATGACAAGCTTCTGCAATCTGGATTACAGGTAAGGTTTGGAACACTGTTTGTTTTTAGATGAAGTTCCTTTAGTGCATAGTATGCTGTAATGGTTACAAAACTTTGCTCTTTTCACTGGATCATTAATGTGTGGGTCTGTTTTTATGTGAATTCATGATGCCTAATGTTGTGCTTCCTATGTTTGATCTTGATATGAAATTCTTTCAGATAGCAATTGTTGGGCGCCCAAATGTTGGCAAGTCAAGCCTTCTCAATGCATGGAGCAAAGTATGTCACAGTCATTTTACTTATTTATTGAACCTTTTCTGTAGATTTTAGCCTTGGGGTTGGTCAAATGAATTAAACCATGCACATAATTATTTTTATACTTAATCAGCTTCTCAAGTCCATAATTTCGATTTAAGGGGCAGAACTACACACTCGTAAATGGCTAAATGCATAAAACATTGTGATTGTTTAACTTATTGAGCATGATCTTCTTGTAGCATGCAGAGTGAGAGGGCAATAGTTACTGAAATTGCTGGAACCACTCGTGATGTGATTGAAGCAAGTATCAGTGTCAGTGGCATTCCTATAACACTTCTTGATACCGCAGGCATCAGGGACACTGATGACATTGTGGAAAAGATTGGTGAGGCTTTCTTTTCTCTCATTAAGTTCAGGAGATGTATAACTTTGTTCTTTTATTGTTGCACCATCTTTCACTTCTCTGCACTATATAGGCTTTAGGATATAGATCAATCAGTGTCACATCAAATGTGATGCTATAGTGTTTGCAACTTGTTTTAAATGCAGTTTCTTTTTCAACTTCACACCCTGATTCAGTCTTTAATAATGATATATTAAACTTGATTGAATGCATTTTATTATTTTTCGAATTAAAATTAAGAAATATCATTAGCACCAGAATAATTTTATATAGGCTTGCAAGAATTATCACTTATTTGAAGTGTAGTTTACATGGAACACATGGAAAATCTAGTGAAAATCAGTTAGATACAGGGGTGTAGACTTTGCCTGATTGACTTTAGCAATAGTTAGATGTATCTTGTTGCATGCATCTTGGTGCTTTGCTACTTTAACCTCATTGCTTCACATGTACTGAGATTTTTATTTATATTCTCCTACTAGGTGTAGAGCGATCTGAAGCAGTTGCTAGGGGTGCTGATTTAATTATCATGACTATGAGTGCTGTTGAAGGGTGGACATCTGAAGACACCAAACTTCTTGAAAGGATTCAATCTACTGAGGTTTGAACACATACTGCTCTTTCTTCCTTTTCTCCTTATCATATTCATGATATTTAATACAATTTTGATGTAGATAGAAATATAACCCTTTTATTTGATGGAGAAACATTTGCATCATTTGACATCTGAGACTGAGAGAAATGTGAATATAAAGATATCTATGCAGACAGAGCAGTGCCAAACTAGATAAGTTACCAAAAATATATCCTTAATATATCATATCACATTATCACATGATAGATTGGCACACAAACACATAGCTGCCTTAAATTTTGCCATCTTATAGTTACCACAACATGAATAAAAACCTTTTTTTCTGCTAGGTGGACAGAGGTGGTATCAATTACATGGATTTTAACACCAAGTCTCCAGAAAGGCCATTCAGATCTTGTAGGTTACCCCCAAAAAAAATAACATCTTATAGGATTAGGCTCTTAAAATATTTTAAATATTACATCACACCTGCCATCTTTCTTTTGATATTAAGCTTGGTTCTTGTTATTAATTTCTTCCATGCTGTCAGAAAAGAAAAGATGCATATTAATTTGCAATCTTTATTTAATCTTTCCGTTGTAAATCAGGGATCAACTGGATCATCCACCCCAGTCGTCCTTGTGGTCAACAAGATAGACTGTAAACCTTGTGCTGAGACTGAATGGGACAAAGGATGTCCGAGTCATATTTTCAGTAAACATGTGTTTACATGTGCTATTACTGGTCAAGGATTGCATGACTTAGAGAGGGCAGTATTACAGATTGTGGGTCTTGAAGGCATTCCTGCTGGGGGTCGCAGGTGGACTGTCAATCAGGTAAGCTATCATTTTAGCTTTCCATTTCACACAGTCTTAGCTTCAAAAAAATTTAACTTTTAAATGGCAAGGGAACGGAATTAATAGAAGTATCTGTATTTGGTGATTTCAACAAGTTTAAGATTACGTTTAGTTAAGATGAAAATGGATAGATGGAAAATAACAATGTAATTAGACACTACAAAGTCTAGATACATATCTGTTTTTTTCTACTATTCCATTTTCATTTCAACCAAGCAATGGCCAAGTGTTGATCTTCTACTCCATGACAAAAGACTAGCATATGCACACACGTACACAAGAAAAGTAGGAAAAAAAAAACTTTTTTTTTGGGGTGGGGCGCTTGAATCTTGATTGTGTTTGCTGATATAATATAACGATGATTCAGAGACAATGTGAACAACTTGTTCGGACCAAGGAAGCACTTGTAAGGTTACAATCATCCATAAAGGACGAACTGCCTCTGGATTTTTGGACAATTGATTTAAGGGATGCTGCATTGTCCCTTGGACAGATAAGTGGAGAAGATATATCGGAGGAGGTTTTATCAAATATATTTGGCAAGTTCTGTATTGGTAAATAGAAGGGGTCCGAATATGTGCTTGGTGATTTTTAGCTAGTTTTCCTTGCACCATTTCATCAATCATATATAGGACGCCAAATTCAATCTGAGTCCGTACATCTCCCATGGATTTAAAAGCCATTGTGATCAGTTGTTGTTTATTTCTCATACTCAATTATCACATGAATTGTTAAATTAATTTTTAGAGTACAACTGCAAATGAAGTATTATTCCAGTCGGCTAATCCACCGAAGCAAGTTCTTAATTCGTCTAATAGGGACATCATTATTTCATGGTATCCATAAATCATTTCATTGATTCATTTGATTGCAAGTTAATTTTAATAGTTTTTTTTTATAATAATTTTAATAGAATTTTAAACATTTTGAAGTCAATATTTATTTAATTTTTATCAATTCTTTTTTGGTACCATGCTCATTAGACTACCGTGAAAATTAACGTTGGATTTATCATTTTGAAGTCAATATTTATATATAAAAACTTATTTAATAATTTTTCTTCGTTTTTTATTTAATCGATTATTGAATAATATTTAAAAATAATTAATAATTTTTTTAACATACATTTAATTAATTTTATTTTCAAATTCTAGATCTTACATCCACATAATTGTTAAAATCCTACTTAAAAATTATAATTCTTTGCACGACTTAAAAATAAACAATAAAATTTTAAATCAATTTTAATTTTGTAAAATCAAAATGTTAACTTCTAATTCTAATTTTATGCGTCAATCAGATGTAATAAAACATGTTGGAAAAAAAATAATAGATAGCTTGATTAATATTTGCCTAAAATCAATGCCAATGGTGATTTGAAACTTTGTGGTACATCGACTACCCAAAATTGTTATGTATTAAAAACAATGTTACACATTATTACAACCAGCAAATAAATAGATGGAACATGGTGATGCCGGTTGTGATCCTCTAACTGCATAAATTAATTACCATCCAGACTCATGTCATTTACACTTTGAAGCAACGGATCCCTTCAGCAATGAGGGATGCTACTGCCTCCTTTCCCTTGGGCATAACAACTTAGCCATGGGAATTAACACAAATAAATGTGGTACATTTATAAGACACGAAAAGGGTCCTCTAACCAAGTACCTTGCGAAGTTCATCGGTCAACTTCACACGACCCGATGGCTCCAACTGCACCAAAATTTGCAAGATACGATGAAGCAAGTATAAATATTAAACAGTTAATGTAACCAACTCATGATAACATAGTTGATGAAATGAAAAATTCAAGTGCTTTACCTTGCTTAAAAGGGCAGCAAGACCTTGAGGTAGAGCTTGCAAATCTAGAGCTGAGTCACCAATATTTGTCAATTGAAGCAACACTTTCTGCACACGCAATTCCATTAGTTTATTCTCGTAATTTGCAGGATTATCCTTCCATCTGAAGAAGGCTTCATCATCCAACCAAGCATCTGCTCTACCTTTGGAAATATCAGAATTTAAATACCATTCTTTGAGCAAGTTCAGTGCAGATGCATGTGACAATTGGTCACCAGCAGCATCTCTCACACTGTTGATCAGTGACTGCTCACCAATTCTCCTGTGCAGTCTCTGGTAGAAGACAGCACGGGAGTTACGCCAATCCAGAACTTCTCTAATGACACCCTTGGCAGCCATTCTTAAGGAAGTATCGTGCAGTTCAGCAAACTTGGTAGCTATCTGGGTATACACAGGCAAAAGCTGTCTCTCGCGTGATTTAATCTGCTGCTGTAGGGATTCAAAGGCCGCGATGTCCCTGTTACTCTTGGCTTCCTGAAGTTTTTCCTTCAGAGTTATCAACTGCTGATCAAGTCTACCCATAGACTCCAACAATTCTCTTGTTCTAAATTTGATCTCGATCATTCCTTCTGGCTCAAGGACATTACCTTTAGCTGTTCTATCCGCGTACATTTCGATGTGGTCTGAATTGATTTGACTGTCAACAACAACCCATGCCCCGCCACGGAGTTCGCCCATCATTGGGATGTATACAAATATGGGCTGCTTGTATGTTCTAAGGTTCTCCACAATAGTGGAACCAGCCTGAAGAATTCCTTCAAAAAGGTCCCTTTGGCCTCCAGAAAAGCCTCTCCAGTTTGCAAGAATGAAAAGTGGGAGCTCTTCTCTGTTGAAATCCAATATTGATTGGGCTGTCTTGGTTGCGGAATCAGGGAACCACACTTGCCCGGCTTGAGGAACAACCCTCTCGTGAGAATCAAGCTGACCAGGATCAGCAGGTATTATTTGCATTACTGTCTGTGTTTCTACAGCAACTATTCCCACAGGGATTCCTCCAAGCTTTGCCCTTCCTGTAACAACGGTTCTTGCCCATCCCTCTAGCGTCTCCACAAAGCTGTCTTTGTCAAAAATTCCTCCCAGCCATCTTCCATTACCATCCAAGGTTCCAGAAATGGCAGCACGAGGATCACACGAGTTTTCTGGGAAATACTCCACTGGTCTTTCTGGAGGATCAAGTGGCTTTACAATGGGAAGTGCACCACCTACATGAGAAGGAATGTAGCTAAGCCACTTCAAAATTGAAGAAACACCTTCAAGATCATCGGAAACTGTAAGATGAACAACTCCATTAGTTGCCATGATTTTAGGTCCACCAAGTTGCATGTGAGAGCTGTATACCTCCCGACCAAGAAGTTTGTTTAATGCTGAAAAACCAGTAAGAATTATGGGCTGATCAAGCCTTTGTATGCATCTCATCCCAAGCCTAGCAAGATAAGCACCAATTCCAACAGTTCTGCCAGTCACATATGTCAGTGTAAAGGTTTCCTTGTATGCCCTTGAATAAGCACCAGCGATAGCCCCACTTCCACTCAAGTTTTCAACCCCAAGGCCATCCTCCTTGCCAACAATGGTATCTATAACCCATCTGGTTTCTCCACTCTCAAGCTTTAACTCATGCACTATCACTGAAGATCCAATCCGAGCATAATCCTCAGGTGTTAAATATACATACTGAAAGCCATCCTCAGGATTGGATTCCTCAGACCAACCAACTCTGAAACAGGATTTGACTTCTTCAGCTACACCTAAACGGGCACCAGAATTTGCAGCTAAATAAATTAAAGGTAGTTTTTTTGTACATGCAAGATCAGTTACTGCACGGAAGAATGCATCCTCTCTTGGACCAAAAGAACCAGCCTTGAAGGTCACATCATTTGCAACAACCAATATTGTCCTTCCAGATGGGAACTCAGGGGTACACATTTCCATAAACCAGGCTACCATGCCAACATCGTTGAGTCCAGGGTAACGCTCCACAGGAACAAGAGGAGTACCCCAGCTACCTTCTTTATCCACAAATTTGAGCTCTGTTACCTTTAAAAGATTTATATCTTTGGCCCTTTGAAATCCTGGCTGTTGGATTGCCCATGACTGTTCCAAAGCTGTTTCAAATGCCTGCAAGAATTATTTCTCTTAATTTTGACTTGTCTTATCCCGTGATTACAAAAAAGTGGTACACACACAAACAGACACAGAAAAGAAATCTATAGTTAAACTAAATTCACTAAATAGCACTTACAAGAGGAAAATCGTAGCAGTATGTGGTACTGGTCTTTCTTGCTGAAAGACGCTTTCGGTCAATAACTCCCAAAGGTTGATAATTCTCATTCACTGGCACACCATGCAGTGGACCCTTAATCAAGACTGAACTGTATACCACTTTATGAGTGACGGTATCCTCCTTTTCTCGGTATATCTGAAATTATACAAATTAAGAAGTAAATCAATATTTACAAATAGTATCCATTAATCCTTTCAGTACAGAAGGTGAGATATAGCCATCAATGAGAATATATTGTTCACTGGTACAAACTGAAGTTCACCATTGTCCTTGTCTATATTTTTTTAACTTATTAAAGGTCACTTTGTGAATACTGAACAATTTTGAAGATATCAAGAAAAGAGAATAGCATTCCATTTGATCAAAAGGAAATCATTCTTTTGACTATTTTTCCCTGCCCAAAGAGCCTTATCAATCATAAAGGTTTCATCACAGGTCTTCTGAAGAAACTCAAATAAATGAATTGCTGACACATGAGCTGTATTTATGAAATGCTTCATGATTATGAATACTTTACAGGTATGTAGTATGGTATTTGCGCTTGATGCTAATTAGCATTTCTTTATCAAATATTTAGAAATATGCTCCTTTTTAATTATTAGCATAACCAATCTTCTGTTTCACAGTTTTCCCCGGAAGTGTTAATTCTTGATGCTTACAAGGGTGTCACCTACTTTGCTTGTCTAAAACAACACATTAGAAAGCTAAATAGAAAAGTTGTGGCATGCAGAAAAGATTTCCTTGAAATTTTGAAGTAAATAAAGACTTACATGTACAGTGCATGTATGGCCAGTCACATTGTTTACAATGACCCTCCAAGCACCATTTGCCTGTCCACAGGCTGCCATCCAGAGCTTGACTTCCCACAGAACAACCCCTAATCTATGCATTCTAACACCAACAGATGAATGGATTTCCCGTGCCAGTTCTTCCAAGATTGCCTCAACTGTTGTTTCTTCTTTCCCAGCATCTATGTTAATTCTCCTGACATAACATCCAAAATGTAAGACAGAGACAAATGCTTCTTGGTCATGCTAAAAGAATATATATGGACAAGTTTGTAGCCATAATTACTTGGGATAGGGCACAAGATCATCTATTTGTTGCTCGCGTATGATATAGAGGTACATATGAGCATGTTCAGATTTGATATTGGCATTGTGTGCATTAAGTTCCAACTCCTCCATTGCAGCCATCAAGGACCTAAAAATGCTCCTTGTAGTAAAGGACATGGCCAATTGGGTACGAGATGTCTCTGCATCCAGCCTTTGATATGAAGAGAATCCTTCATTTGTTGTCGGCTGTCTTAGAAGTGTTCGAAGAAACATTCTTTGAATTGGTTGTGGCTTGTGATCCACAACCGTATAGAGATGCCATTGCCGATCTCGAGATGGAGTATACCGTATATTCTCATAGGCTTTAAGTTTGTCCTATAATTAGACAAATGTTTGAGTTTAAGATCAAGCATATAAATGAAATTTGCTTTTTCCCACCTGCTAAAGTAAAGGGACTTGAAAAAATAACTAACCAATTCAAGATAAATGGATAGCGGAGGTTCCAGATGACGCAACAGAGGTTCCTCCGCATAGTAAAGCTTTTCTTCTGACCAGTGAAAGGAGTGCCTCATTGGGGCACGTCCTTCATCCCTTTGTATGATACAGCTGATTACTCCGACACCTGCAGCTCGTATGGTGGAGCCTACTTCATGCTCTTTGAGTATTTTAGCTAACTTATTGATTCTTTCTTGAGCCTGATCCTCATCACCACTGTAAAACACCAAAGGTTGCTTGTCAAGAAGAGAAAGGAGGTTCAGATCAGTAGCTCGACAAAAAGCATATTAGTCCATCTGACACTTGGTTGGTCCCATATTGATCCTAATCATCAAACCAATAGCTAAAAGACTAGAACTACTCTATAAATCTCAAATAAAATGTAAGCTATTAAACCATCGATGCTTTGAACAATTTGAAAAAAAAAACAGGTTCAAATTAATATGTGGAGTTACTGAAACAGTACCTGTCTTGCAGTAAACTCATCTGGTTGTTGATGCCCACTAATCCAATATGCATCATATTGCCATAGTTAACTGGTTCCACAGAACCACTTGTAAGTGCTTTGTGAAGGTTGTTGGTTGCCTCCCTCAATGCAGCACTGATAATTGCAGGCAAAAAATGAAGAGATTTGATTATAACCATCACTCCCCACTTTTTCTCACCATGTTTCTCCTCCACCATTTTATTCAAAGTTTGGTCTTCAACCCCATTCTTCCTTTCAATGTACTCATCATAGAACTCCCATGTAGCAATAAGACCAGATCTGTGCCATTGCATCCTGACACTCCCTTTGACAAGATATGGCTGATAGAGAATATTTAAAGTTAAAAAAGCATGTGATAACCCCTTCCATCACCACCCCCCAAGGAAAAATAAAAAACAGAAAAATTAAAGTATGAAACTAGCCGTAAAACTGATATACCTGGTAGAGCCTGCGTATATAAGTTTCCACAACCCTCCTCTGAAGGGTGTGATCACTGTGATCAAATAAACCCACAAGCGCATCTTCAACTGCCAAAGGAGCACTCACAAGGTCCTCCATACGGTCATTAATGGCACTCTTCCTCTTGGGAGTATCAATATTTTCACCATCCTCTGTGAACATCTCTAATTCAGAAAGACTTCTAGCAATGTTGGATCGAAGTTCACTTAATTTAGTTTGTTCCAGCAGTTGACTTGCCTTTAGAGCCAACTGCATCAACAAAATTACAAACCAGGATTTCACTCAAAATGTTCCAAAGATGAAAAGTATCATCCACAAGATGAAACAAAAAGTAGATAATCGAAAATATATTCATAATGCTCTCCCAGTAGATGATACGTATGACCAAAAAATATAACATGATGAATAACATGGAACTCTATTTTCAGCTTGAACAGAACTTCTCAGGGTAATGTCCTACCTCAGAATAATTTGTATGGTTGAGTAAAGAGAAACGGATTAACTGATCCCTATAGGCAGCAGGGTTAGGGTAAACCAATTTATCCATTAGTCGCAATATCAACTTATTTTTACTCTTGATTCCCTGAAAATCACAAAATGCAGTTAATATAATTGCAATATAATGTCAACAAGATATCCAGTAAGCAAAACACCCAAGCAGAACATGTTATAAAATTTCATACCTGATGAGAAAGCACTATATCAACAATCTTCAATAGATCTTTCTTGTATTGCAGACGCAGACGTTCAATCACATCAGCCTTTTACATCAAGGGAAAGGGATATGAATATTCTAGAAAACTAAAAGATAAAGAGAACATCTTTTATAATAGAAGAGCTACTTAGTTCCTGATTTAGTTTTTGTTACACGATAAACCAATCATTTGTATATTGGAGTGAACAGGCAAAAGAAGAAAACTAGAATGTGTTAACAAGTTTTTAAATACAGCACCCCAAGACAATAAAGAAACAATTTGATTTATACAAATATATAATGATCAATTGGAATCTTGCAAAAACCAAAAAATAATAATGCAGCAAAACAATGTATCAAAGATTCTTTTAAGTTTTAACATCACCCAGAAAAAACTACTTTTGATGGTAGAAATCATAAAGAGTCATAACAGATTACCCACTTAATATTAGTGCAAGCAGTTGAATAATCATAATAACCTGAATATTATCGCTAAATAATTCTTCAACAGAAAGATATTCTTCAAAAAGGGATTGAATAATTATATGGGCATGGCTCTCTCTTCCACCCTCATAAGACTTAACAAGACTCAATAGAGGTTCAACTAGTCTTTCTTGAGCTCCTTTTTCTTTGTCAGGACATGAGGAAAGATGAGCCTGCAGTATAAAACATGCCCCATAAATTATTCACATTAGCAAGGAAAACACCAGAATGAACAATTCAGGAAAAGCTACTCACTTCAAGAATTCCCTTCAATAATTTGGCAGGGAAATCAACAATTTGGGAGCTTGAAATCCCCTCAAACTCCTTATATTTTGATTCCAACTGAAAAACCACATAGTTCAACACAAGCTCAGATTACTTTTAAAGTATTAAACCAGAGAAAAAAAGGTGGCAGGGTATCCCTTTACCTCATTTTTAAGATCTTTGGGAAGACGGGTTGCCAGAACTGCCAAGCACTCTTGCCATTGAAGGAAAGGCAATTCAGGACTATCAAGGCAATTAAGCAAACTTTGCACAACCTGAGATAGTTGTATAGCTTGTTAATAAGACAAGCATATTTATGTTTCATAATGATAATAGAATCCAAAAATCTCCTATCTGTAATGGATGACTCAACCACTTATGAATGCTTTAAAATTACAGTGTTAATGAATCAAGGTGAGAAATTTACTCACTTCATCAATATTGTGCTCATACCCAGCAAGAATCATTCGTGCAGCATTTAAGCTTGCAGCGCATTTCTGATGAACTTTACCAGAAATTGCGGTAGGAGGTCCCAGGACTGGGAAGCTCCCAGTGAAGGGTTCTGCCTTTCTTACAGCTGAAGGATCATCCAGATCAAGCCTTGCTATAAGTTCACCAGCCTGCAAAAGGTGATACTATTTTATTATCTCTTTCAATTTCAGCACTTGTACTTCCTATGTGGAATAGAATGCTATATACCTGCATTGCTTGACCTTCAGACATTTTGAAATGAATAATCCCAGAAGCAGGCGAAAGAAGAGGCATGCACATTTTCATGACCTCAACTTCAGCATACGGTGTGTCAGCATCAACATGACTGTCATCTGCAACCAAATATCTCAGAAGCTTGCATGGTGTCTCTGCAACCAACTTCGACGGATCATGATCATTCTGCATAGAAAAAAGAGGTTTAGAAACTTACCTCAGCCACAAAATAAATAGTTAAGGTAAAAATTAACTCATTTCACCTGAAGCAAGCAAGTCCTTCCATCTATTAGAAGGCGAGTTCCAGCTGCTTCTTCCTCTGCATATATTACATGACTGTTTCCATCCAACTGTAAAAAGTGGAAACTGCTAGTTAATAACTCAAGAACCAGATATAGAACAAAAGACCAGTTATAAAATAGTGATGTTATCAATAAAATACCACTGTGTTAGCTAAATTGGAGATAAATTTATAGATGCAGCACAATAATATTCTAGTTTATGACTAGCATGAATTAAAAAGGTGCACTTTAGGCACACATCATTTCTAACTAGACTGACCATCATAGACTATCCATACTAAAGAATTATCTGATGCTTTAATAAATATCGTTCCAGATATAGTTTGATCAGAGCTGAACTGTGATAAAATGATGGAATCATTAAATAATGCATAAATCATCTGTACTGAATTACCCACATTCCTTTTCAAGATTTGGCAGGAAAAAAGTTTGAACTTCTCCAGAAACAGGAAGTACTTTTTGTGTAATCCATCTAAGATGAATTTTTAATATTACCACTCCACCCCGGAACTCTATCATACATAACATTTTCTGTAACCTACTGATAGAGAAGAATACATCCTAAAAGAGTTTATGCTAAACGATTTAATCATGATAGTAAAATTTTAGAAGCCAGAGCAGCAATAGTTTATGTCTATATCAAAGAAATTATAACAAAGAATCTGATAAGAACTGGACCAGAGAATTGGAGAAGAAAAGGGGAATTTTATTGATCACTAGCAGTTTACAATCAACAATGAGTGATTCGAGGTGCACTCAGCCTCCTACAGGTTCAACAACCCCCTCTAATCTCCCTTCTCTTCTATTTATAATATTCCCTCCTCCTACTAACTGTAGTAACCGACAGTTAGTTACCACTCACTACTAACAGCTAACAATTCCCAAACAGAGCCAAACTACTCTTCCTTCTACTATACACCTGTCCCCATATATTTCTACTTCTATCAATACCCTCCCCTTCAAGATGGACCTTGTCCCCAAGGTCTAATTGAGGAAACACAGTCCTGATCTCTTCCAGCTTTTCCCAGCTATCTTCATGATGTGGCAATCCTTGCCATTTAATCAGCACTTCCTGCTGTCCCTGCTGTGTAGTCCTTCTTTGCATAACTTTCTCAGCCTGCACCTGCAGTTCCAGATCTTCAGTCAAAGCTTTAGGCAATGGTTGAGGAGAGCAATCAGGTTTAATTGCTTGCTTGAGCAGAGAAATATGGAATACAGGGTGGATTCTGCTGTCAACAGGTAGTTCCAGCTTGTAAGCTACTTCCCCCACCCTCTGAATTATCTTGTAAGGATCATAAAATCTTGGACTGAGCATTTCATTTGGTTTCTTTGCCAAGGACTTCATCCTGTAAGGCTGCAGTTTCAGAAACACCCATTCCCCTACTTGAAACTCCACTGCTCTTCTATGCTTATTTGCATATTTCTTCATTTGATCTTGTGCCTTTAAAAGGTTTACTCTTAACTCCTGAAGCAATTCATCTCTGTCCCTACCCATCTGATTTATTTCTTCCAGCTTAGAAGGCAGATCACTCCCCTTAATTAACAAGGGTGGCTCTTGCCCATATAAAGCCTTGAAAGGTGACATCTTAGCTGAAATATTGTAGTTTGTATTAAACCAGAATTCAGCCCATGCCAAGTGAGCAGGCCACTGCTTTGGTTTAGTTCCAGTTAGGCACCTTAGATAAGCTTCCAAACACCTATTTACCACTTCTGTTTGACCATCAGTTTGTGGATGGTATGCTGTGCTCATTTTCAATTGTGTTCCTATCTGTCTAAACAATTCTTTCCAGAATTGATTCATAAACAACCTGTCCCTATCTGAAACTATAGATGTAGGGAATCCATGCAACCGAACAACTTCCTTAATGAATATATCAGCAACCTCTTTGGCAGTAAAAGGATGACCCGATGCTATAAAATGAGCATTTTAGTAAATCTGTCAACAATTACTAAAACAGTATCCTTACCCTGAGCTTTAGGTAAGCTGCCAATGAAATCCAAGGATATATCAGCCCAAACTCTATTAGGAATAGGTAAAGGCTGTAGTAATCCTGCTGGAGCCAAGGTACTAGCTTTGTTTCTCTGACATATCTCACATTCTGCCACATATTGCCTCACAGCTTTCTTCATGCCATGCCAAAACACTACTCCAGCTATCCTTTTCAATGTCCTAAAAAACCCTGAATGACCCCCCACAGGTGAATCATGTAGCTCCTTCAAAATCATTGGAATTCTAGAAGAATTTTTAGCCAAAACCAATTTGTCTTTGTAATACAATCTGCCTCCTTTAACAGCAAATCCAGGTTTGTCCACTGTTTTGGTGAGTATCCCTCTGTATATTTCATACACTTGAGGGTCAGTCTTCAATTCCTCCTCCCATTCACTCCAATCCTCTTGCTGGACCACAGATATAGCAGAGAAATTAAATTGTCTGGATAAAGCATCAGCCACCACATTTTCTCTTCCTGGTTTATATTCAATTTCAAAATTATAACCAATCAATTTAGAAGCCCATTTAAACTGATCTTCACTTAATAACTTCTGATCATTCAAAAATTTGAGACTCTTTTGATCTGTTTTGATGATAAACTTCCTTCCCAACAAATAATGTTTCCATTTCTTAACTGCCAGCACCACAGCCATCAGCTCTCTTTCATACACAGATTTCAATTGACCCCTTTCAGATAAGGCTTTACTCCAAAAAGCTAAAGGCCTTCCTTCCTCAGCAGAACTGCCCCTAATCCAGTACCAGAAGCATCAGTTTCCAGCACAAATTGTTTGGAAAAATCTGGCACCCTTAATATAGGCAACTCCTTCATTGCTGTCTTCAGTTTTTCAAAAGCTACAGCAGCCTCCTCTCCGCATTTGAAAGCCTTTGTTTTTAATAATACATTTAAAGGATGAGCTATCTGTCCATAATTCTTGACAAATCTCCTATAGTATCCTGTCAACCCCAAAAATCCTCTCAACCCTTTTGCATCTGCAGGTATTGGCCAAGCTGTCATAGCTTCCAGCTTGCTGGGATCAGCTTCTACTCCTCTTCCAGAAATAATGTGCCCCAAATACTCCAAACTCTTTTGGCCAAAAATACATTTTTTCCTATTAACATACAATTCTTGTTGCTGTAGTACTTGTAACACAGCTTTTAAATGCATAATATGTTCTTCTAGTGTACCACTATAAATCAAGATGTCATCAAAAAACACCAGAACAAACTGCCTCAAAAATGGCTTCATTACCTCATTCATTAATGCCTGAAAAGTAGCAGGAGCATTGGTTAGCCCAAAGGGCATAACCAGAAATTCATAGTGCCCTTCATGGGTTCTAAAAGCTGTTTTCTGCACATCCTCTTCCCTCATCCTAATCTGATGATATCCAGCTCTAAGATCCAGTTTAGAAAACCACTCAGCCCCTCCAATTTCATCCAACAATTCTTCTATCACTGGCATAGGAAATCTATCAAGCACAGTCATCTTATTTAAAGCCCTGTAGTCCACACAAAATCTTCAGCTTCCATCCTTCTTCTTGACTAGAATGACAGGACTAGCATATGGACTAATACTGTTTCTAATTATTCCTGCTGCTAACATGTCACCCACCAGCTTCTCTATCTCATCCTTCTGGTAGTGTGGATACTTGTAAGGTCTCAAATTAGGAATTTTATTCCCAGGCTGACTATTGATAGAATGGTCCTTGCTTCTATAAGGTGGCAGCCCCTGTGGTTCTTGAAAAACCTGACAGAACTGTTCCAACACATTCAGCATCTCAACTGAAATTCTTTCTTCCTCCTTTGTTGCCTCCACTGTTTTCAACTCAATCATAAATCCCTGATCTTCTTCCAATATGGTACTTCTAACTACTTTCAGACTGATGGTTGCTCTAATTAATTCAGGATCAGCTTTCAAACATATTTCTCTTCAGATTTTACAATCAAAGTTAGCTTCTGAAAATTAGCCTTTACCTCCCCCAAACTTGCCAACCATTTCACACCTAAAACCAAATCAACACCTCCTAATTCAAACAAATAGCAGTCTTGTACTACATGTAAATTTGGCAACTCAATAGCTAATCCTCTACATAACCCTTGGCACCTCACCTTATGACCATCTCCTACCTCCACAGTATAAGGATTAGTGCTGGCTACTTCTAAATTCATTTCTCTTACCAACTTGCAGAAATGAAATTGTGGGTAGCTCCACAATCAATCAAAATGGCTACCTTCTTCCCTTTATCCCTGCCCCACAATTCAAAAGATCTCTTAGAAGTGAAGCCTTCAATGCTGTGTAAGGACAGCTGATATAGCTTTTCAGTTTCTATCTCCTCCACACTCCCCTGCAGCTCCTCTTCTTCCTCTTCCTCCAACACCATCAACCTCAATTGTTTGTTTTTACAAACATGATTTGAGTGATATTTTTCCTCACAAGTAAAGCATTCACCCTTTCTCATCTTTTCATTAATTTCTGCAGGAGACAATTTGTGAAATGTCTTCCTTCCCTTCCAATTCTCATTGCCACCTTTGGCTGCCCCAACCTGTTCCCCTCCATTTCCTACCCTATTCATTCCTTCCACCCCCTTTCCTACCCAATTTGATCCCTCCTTCCAATTCCTTTGGCTCCAGAAATTAGATTTCTGTAAAGGAACCCCTCTGCCAGTGCTTCTTGGTGTCTTTGCCCAGACCCTTAATTTTTCTTCTACTTGTCGTGCTTTGTTCATAGCCTCCATCAAATTCTTGGGTTCATGTAACCTTACTTCAGCACTGATTTCTTCCTTCAATCCCTTCAAAAACACCTCTACCAAGAACACCTCATCCAATCCTTTCATTGTGCCCACTAACTTCTCAAACTGACATACAAATTCCTAAACCGTATCTTCTTGTTTCAATGCAAGTAATATTTGAAAAGGATTACCTAACATTGAACCCTGGAATCTTTGGGTCAGTGCAGCAGTAAACTCTTCCCACGAAGGTCTCGGATTCCTCTGCTCCCACCATTGAAACCACCCCAAAGCCTCACCTTCCAATGCCACCAAGACCATTTCCATTCTTTCCTCCTTACGAATCTCCTGCAACCGGCAGAACCGTTCCATCTTGGCTAGCCATCCAAACACGTCATCTCCCTCGAACGACGGCATTTCCACAATTCCACCTTCCTCTACCGTGCCCCATGGTCGTTTTCATATTTCCGCGACCTACCCATGCCTTCCTCGTCTCGCGCATGGCCTGGGTTCTCGTTTTTCTCTAGCGCTATCGCCAACCGCTGCACCAGAGCTTCCATCGAGCTAAATCGCGCGTCAATTAGCTCACGATTTTCTTCAATGGCTTTCTCCATCGCGTCGATCCTAGCTTCCATTTTGTTATTTGCTTTCGCAGCCATTCAATCCCCAAGCCCCAGAATCTGGAGCTCTTATACCAGTTGATAAGAACTGGACTAGAGAATTGGAGAAGAAAAGGGGAATTTTATTGATCACTAGCAGTTTACAATCAACAATGAGTGATTCGAGGTGCACTCAGCCTCCTACAGGTTCAACAACCCCCTCTAACCTCCCTTCTCTTCTATTTATAATATTCCCTCCTCCTACTAACTGTAGTAACTGACAGTTAGTTACCACTCACTACTAACAGCTAACAATTCCCAAACAGAGCCTAACTACTCTTCCTTCTACTATACACCTGTCCCCATATATTTCTACCTCTATCAGAATCTAATTATGAATGAATAGTAATGCAAAATGTTCACAAACCATGGAATGCCATAATGTTGACTATGATGAATAGTTCTGTTATGGGCAAAACCACAAAATAAAAAACACACATACATAGGTAGTTTAGAGAACAAATACTTGCCTGCATTAGCAAACCTCCATCACGTAAAGTATGTATTTCTGCTTCTATCTCTGATTGATTCATTCTCAATCTATAACTTCCAGACCCACCTCGTATCATGTCAATCTAGAAATAGTTTTACAAGACATGAATTACACATTGGTTATTGCCAATGATGGCAGCATAAGTCTCAACAAAGGTAAGGAGACACCAGAAAGTGCCCATCAAATTAAAATTGATAAGAATAAATACCGTATATTTGCTTCCTTCAATGTTCAAGGACACTTGAGAATGGACAAGAGATATGTGCTGTCATAGTTATAAACTAAATTAGAATCACTAGATAAGAAGGGTTTAAAAGGACAGTGAGAACTATATGGTCTTCCCATTTAGACACAATACCTTGGGAGGGATTTGTCCCTTTTCAAGATAGCCAACATAATCTGAAACCAAAGCTGCACTGCTAGCAGAAGCTTTCTGTATTAATTGGAAGAAGCACAGGTCATGAATTCCACTATATGAAACTAACAAAAGGTCAAAGAGAAAAGGATATAAAAAACAAGTTTGCTTACATAGAGTGCCCCTCCAACGACAGAAAGATACCAGGGAGGCCTCTCTGCTCTAACCCGCATTGCAATTCTACTGTCCAGCCAACCTGTGTGAATTTTGTTTTCTCTGTAGTCTGCAGCCTGAGATCAAGTATTTTAGTAATGTCAATTCATCACTTTAAACAACTTCTATAAAATAATTTGTCAGTCATGTGAGTAATTTACATTCAGAAGATCAATGGTGTAATCAACATTGGTACGGATTTCTCCCCGAATCTGAATCTCCTTCAGCCCCAGAACCATATTTGCAATTGCTAAGGCCCTAGATTCTCCAAAAGCAAAAACATGACCTGAGGTAAAAAGATACAATATTAGAAGCTAATATAAGGTGAGGTATAGTATGGGAATTGTTTAAATACATGATTGTAAGAATAAGAAAGAATGTTATGGAGAATTGATACCCTACAGTTAAAAATTCACCAATAGTGAAGTTTGTTATATAAATTACTTAACACAAGAATAAATATCTCTAAATCATTATCAGAAGCTCTCACTAACTCTGGGAAATCCTTGAGTGGACATGATATTTTGCTTCTTTTCTCACAAGTCACAATAATAATCATCCCTATTCCCTAGCTCCCGTAATCTAAAAGACCCCTCTCCATTCCCTTAACCTTTTTTTCCCTCTCCACTCCCACAATTTATGCAACGCCACTAAATATGTTTCTTTTTGTTTTATTCAGGAAAGTTGCTCAATTATGAGTAAATACATCAAATTCTGTTACACCATATATACCTACTGAAGATACATAGTCCATTTAATACCACAAATACACTTATAAGTATGACAACCAACATAAAAATGCAATGAATATGAATTGTCAATTACACAGCCATTGCTTGTTTAGAAATCATTATGTCACAAGAGGAAAAATTATTCATCACTATTATCAACAATGCAGCTGCTTTAAATGTGTGGAAACCTATGAAGAACAATTTTACATACACAAGCAAATGCATATGCGCCCATATCCATGCAAATCAGCTAGTACCTGTATTTACTATATCTCATATTCAGTAATTCTTTTTTTCCTATTGACTAATGCATTTAAATTTCTGTTTCTGCAACCTCCCACCAAACCAAACTGTACATCCTAGCTCTTGCTCTACTACTTAGATCATGAATCCAAACATCAATCATATTTCCCATAACAAGGCAAGATGTATTGCTCATTATGCACCGAAAGAATATGCACTAGGTAAAAATGAACAAAAAAGACCTGAACAATAATATATCTATTAGATTCCACCTTAAAACTAATAGGTATTAAATGAAGTTGTCCAACTGATATATAAGTTGCAGCCCAAGAATTGAGACAGGCGATGTGGAACTTTTTAACACCTTCCTACACAGATGCTTGCCAGAACAGGTGATGCCTACCGGAATAGGTTATTCACGATGATGAGCTATAGGCTCTAATACTATGTCAAATTCCACCTTAAAAACAATTGGCGTTAAGTGAACTTCCAACAGATATACAAGTTACGCCCAGGAATTGAGGCAGGCATTGTGGGAATTCCAACAATATCAACATGATATTATGGAATCTGCAATTTCCCAATTGAAGATCACAATGATATATTGATCATTTGAAAATCAATAATAGTTAATTCGTTTACTATTATTTGTTTAATTAATTAATAGTTATTACTTACCAAACTGTGAATCTGAGAATTCATGAATTCCTCCTCCAGACTGCAAATAGTTCAAAAAAATTTAGCACCCCAACATTTTTAAGTTATGCCTGCATTGAAGAAACAGAAGACTTACCTTGACAGAGAAGTACGCCCACACATTTGGCTTGCTTTTAAAACTAAGCTCCTGCACAAATACTTGAACTCAGTACAAGTTACTGGATGAATGAAGTAAAAGATGAGATTGCTGTTGGACTTGTAATTAACCTGCACTTTGCCGCTTGTAGGCTTAAAACCATCATCAGGGTCCTCACTAGTAACTCGCACAGCCACACAATGACCTTTTGGCCTTGTAGATTGTGCTTTGTCAAAATCAAAAGAGGTAGCTAAAACAGATGTTTTTTTCCAGGCATCATACCCTCCACCATGTTCCACCCCATAGAAACGCCTTATCTCTATTAAATGAGACACATGTAAGAAATCAAATCCATTAGCAAACAAGAATAAAGTAAATAATAGTAAAGAATAGGTTTCACTATTCATTTGGTCCCTACAGTTGCCCACATTTTAATTTTAGTCTCTATATGAGAAAATTGTAAGTTTTAGTCCCTAATCATTTTTTGTGGCGATTTATCACTGTAAGGAAGTTTTTATAGCAGTTTCACACTGCCAAAAAAATTTCTCCGATGTTAGCAATAAGGGCCAAAACTTAACTTTTATGCATGTGTAGGGACTAAAACTTAAAATGGGGACAACTATAGGGATCAAGTGAATAATTTAGCCTAAAGAATATATCTGAAGTTGTACCAGGAATTTGCCAGAGAGGGATACCCATCCCAATGGCAACTTGTGCTGCTGGCAGATTTATCTCTGCTATCCACTCAGTAACAGGATGTTCAACCTATATAACCATCAATATGGCAAAACAATCACTGATGTTGGCAAAAAATAAAGGAAAAATGAAATAACATAAAAATCAAAACAGGGTCTGGAAAACAGGAAGAGCTGATTTCAAGCACCACCACCATCCATACAAAATCTCCAAAAATATACAGAAGCATTTCCAAACATAATTACTAGGTTAAAATGCCTAAGTTACCGAAAAAAAGTGTTATCATAAAAACACAATAGTCACTTCCATATCCATTTTAGAATAAAATACTGGCATATTAATCATAATCAAATGGAGAACAAAAGTCATAAGGAGAATAAGTTACAAGAGATAACAAAATAATTATGATATAGGTCAGAACCAAGGTTATAACATACAATAAAGATAAAACCGATCTAGTCAACAGTTACCTGTAGCCGAGGGTTCAACTCTAAAAAGTAGTATTCGCCAGTTTCCATACTAAAAAGATACTCAACGGTAGCCGCTCCAACATAATTTACAGATTTAGCCAACCTTCTAGCTGCCTGTTCCAATTGTTTCACTGTTTCTATGGGTGCTACAGTGATGGGACCCTCCTCAATAATCTGTTACAGACAATTGATTAGGCCATTTATGAGACTCATTTCACCATGGCAATTTGGTGTGGCAACAAAATGTTTTTGTACCTTTTGGTGCCTCCTTTGAACACTGCAATCACGGCTATGCAAAGCTGCGACATTTCCGTACTGATCACAAAGTAACTGGACTTCTAGATGTCGGCTCTACTTAGAAACAAAAGAGATAATCAGAATATGACCATGACTCCAAGAATCATGTTCATTCAGATCAAAGATCAGTGGATTATCTAACCTGGGATGCAACCTTCATGATAAATATGGGTGAACCTGGAACTTCACCTTGAACTTGCTTGAACAATGCCCTTACCTCATCATCATTATGAACCTAAAAGATCCATATGCCTGTTAGTTTCTAAACTTTGCCAAACAAATCATACCAAAATAAGATTGGCACAAAGTTTCTTGTTCTTATAGGTACTTATGCAGTTTTCAATTTGAAAACAATTAACATACTCATGGAAGACAAAATTACTTACAAGATTTACAGCATGAATGGTATAGGATTTTCTAAATGCTACAGTATTGATTATGCAAGAAGCAAACCTTTCTTATTCCTTTACCACCACCACCCCAAGATGCCTTGATCATTGCAGGGTATCCTACAACTTGACAACTCGCCACTGCTTCCTCTGTTGTATAAACACATGCTTCCCGATAAATTTCGTCAGGAATATTAATCAAGGAACTTTCAGGAGGAATTTTCACCTGTAAGACGAAACTTCAATGTCATGAGCTGGGCATCCCTTAAAAAAGAAAGGCACTATAATGGGAGATGGAAATTTACATGAGAACCACTCCATGTAAGGGTTGGCACTTCCGCTGCTTGAGCAATCAATGATGAACCAATTTTATCTCCCAATGCAGCCATAGATATAGCAGGAGGTCCAAGAAATACAATTCCTTTTGCTTTTAATGCATCTGGAAGCTCAGGATTTTCTGATGCATGACCCCAACCAGGCCACACCGCATCAACATGAGTTATCTCAGCCATCTAGGAAGTACATTGCATGCCAGTAAGCAGAATATATAAGTTATATAGGTCAAAAGAATCATTACTACATAAGCACTAAAATCTATAATGACAAGAATAACCTGAATTTAACAATAGGAAACAAGAAAGACATTTAGCAACAGAAACAGATTATGCAATACATATTTTTATCTATTTCATGTCATGGGAGGTTGATAGCGTTATGTTTCTTCTAGATGACATTCAAATCGATAACTTTTATAACAAGCAGAAAAATATACATGAACATTTCCAAGTATAATTGCCATCCATACTTTGTCGCTTTCAACTTTCCTTAACAAAAACTTCTATGACAATTACTTGAAGTACAAAATCTCATGAAGTCAACAGAACACCTCGAGAATAAGCTGCACGTTGGCATAGTTATTGTTATTGGTCCCACCAGGTACTTCCACAAATTGATCGGCTATTCTGATATGTTCTGCATTGATTCTCATGTCCTCTGGAGTAGCCATGGCAACCAACAAGATGGCTTTCTCTGAGCCAAATGTCTCATAGGCCCAGCTCCTAACACTACGTATAAACTTGACTGCTGCCATTCCATTATTTGCAATTAATATACTATGAATTGGCCTGTTTCCGCCAAGGGCGTTGCAGAAATCATCTACTTCAGATATTGCAGAAGGGGGCCTATTTGGTAGTACACTGTTTGCATATCCATTCCTACGCCCAATGTCAGCCATTATTGCGCTCATTGGATAAGTCTCCTATGAACAGCACAATAAAAAACAGATTACCAGCAGCTCAAGACATATTAGGATTCTTTTTTTTTTCGATTTTATATTGCTTGTCCAGTAATGGAATTCTGGAAACTTTCTGAAGAATCATATGTTCAGCTTATTAAATATTATATAGATGAAACTCAAGATAAAGCATATAATTAAGCAGTACAAAATCCATCTCAACTTTCACAGGCAAGATTGACATGAAGTAAAAGAAAATGGACAGATAAAAAAAAGTTGCTAAGTCCTGTTTGATCAACAACATATGGACTTGATAAGAAACTCCAGATTTAGAAACACTCAGGACTGTGGCGGATATGGTTAACTCATTTGGCAAATCAATATTCCACCCGTAAAATTATGTTACAAACCTATTCCTCCCAAACCTGCAGCTTTCACTGTAAGATACAAACAGCCAAACACAGCCTAATAGCTCGCTCACTCTCTCTCTCTCTCTCTTACTCTCAGATGCGGTAAGGCGGAAACATCAATTACAAGAACAAAAACAAAAAAGGTCAGCATCTTGTGATAACTCACTACCTTTTCAATCAATTAGCCCCTCTAACTTCCGATTTAGCAAAAAATGACAATTCTTTTTATTGGAGCCTCCAAACAAAAACCAACAAAAGGGCATCAAAGACTCTTCCTTAAATTCACGAACAACATAGAATTCAGCTACCTTTAGAACATTTCAATAAAAGGGGTTGTAAAAAATAAAAATAAAAAATGAAGGCAAGAGAATCAATCAAACACATGGAACACAGATAGAATAAGGAGGAGAAACAGGCACAAGTAAACACAGACCTTGGGGAGAAAGCTGTGGGGACGAAATCAAGAGTTTCTTTTTAATTTTATTCTACCAAATTGGTGGGAGTTTGGAAAGCACTGGGAGCATAAGAAGGTGAATTATAAGTGAGAGGAGAGGTGTTGGGTTAGTTCATGTAAATGGTGATGGTGATGATCAATCAGTGATGATGATCAATCAGTGATGATGATCATACAAAAAACCAAACCAAACCAAAAGGTTGGATGGGGTTGAGTGAGTTAGGTTTGGTGTTGGTGTTGGTAATGGGTTGGGACCTGTTGAAGTGTTGGGACTCTCTCTTTCTTCAATGAAAGCTGCACGTGGTACCTGCCAATGCCACACCTCTCTTAGTAGTAGTAGTTCCCAGCTACCCCTTTCACTCTCTCTCTCTCTCTCTCTCTCTCTCTCTCTCTCTCTCTCTCTATGTGGCTGGTGAGAATGAATAAATTAGTAGTTGTTTGTAGCAGTAAAAATGGTTCAAAGAATTTGCGGAGTTTGGCTAGGGAAGAGGAGGAGAAGCATGTCACGTCATCAATGAATGAATCACATAACAATAACATACATATAAGCATGTAGAATAAGGTGCCTCTAGTAACTATGCGTTGTATTTGTTTTGTTGAATGGTGTTGTTTGTCCACCCACCCTTCTTCCTTATAATCACTAGTAGATGAGTCAAATATGGAAGCGATGCTTCCTCCTATTTTCATCAGCAAACAAACACACACCAGCCACAATCTCCACTTGTATCCCTTTTTTTCTAGTATTTTATCTAAAACTGTCGGTTTCCACCTCTAGTATCATCACGTTAATTCGAGTTATAACTTATAATTGATATCAAATTTTTAAGGCTACAAAAATTTCCTTTCAATTTTTTTATTTATTTTAAAAATATTATTTTTTAAAGTTAATAATATCAACTAGACTTATATGCCATTTTTTTTAAAGGTAAATAGTTATTTTTGTTCCTTAACGTATACATCGCTTATAAATTTTTTTCCAAAAGATGAAAATTCAATTTTTTGTTAGCGCTCTACCCAAAATACAATTTAATCTTCATTAAAAAAATTGGATAAATAGTCATTTTCGTCCCTGAATGTGTAGAGTGATGACAAATTTGTCCTCGAAAAATGGAAATTCAAATTTTTATCCCTGAAAGTGAAAAAAGTACGACAAATTCATTCATCCGTTAACTTTCGTTTGTTACTGTTAATGAAAGAGCCTACGTGACATATTCAAAAACGAATTTGTCAGCGCTATACACATTCAGAGACATTTGTTAGCGCTCTACCCAAAATATAATTTAATCTTCATATTCTCCCTTTTTTAATCATTGCAAGTATAAAATTACAATAAACATTTAAAAATTTAGGAAAACAAGCGCATAAATTAGAATAAACATAATAATAAGCATAATATTGATTAATAAGTATAATTTGTCTATTGTTCTAAAATTTCTATTATAACAACATTAGATAATGACAAAATTAAGTTGGGTCTCATTTTTTGTAAGGATTGATTTAATGACTATGCATTTTTGTTTGAGTCTCATATTTCAGATAAGGTATGGTCATATTAAAAATTTCAAAGTAAAAATATGAGACAGTACCAAAATATGAGACTCTAATAAATTAAAATGCACCGTCATTAAGTTAATCTTTACAAAAAAAATGAGATCCAACTTGATTTTGTTACTACCTCATATTGTGATAATAGAAATTTCAGAACAACAGACAAATTATGTTTATTAATCAGTATTATGTTTATTCTAACTTATGTTTGCTTTTTTTTTTAGTATTTATTGTAATGTTATACTTGTAACGATTAAAAAAGAAAAAAGATGAATATTAAATTATATTATGGGTAGAGCGCTAACAAATATGTCTCTACATGTGTATAACACTGACAAATTCGTCCATGAATGTGTCATATAGGCTTTTTCATTAACGGTAACAAACGAGAGCTAACGGATGAATGAATTTGTCACACTTTTTTTACTTTTGGGGACAAAAATTTGAATGTTTATCTTTCAAGGATAAATTTGTCACCACTCTACATATTTAGGAACAAAAATGACTATTTACCCAATTTTTAAATGAGGTTAATAATCATATATTATTTTATACTGACATTCAATCACAAATTATAATTTATATAATTTTTTAAAATAATTATTGTAAAAGTTAGTAAATTTATTATACATAATAAATTATGATTGAATAATGATATAAAACTATATTATATTATTAGTGTAATTATATTTTTTTTGAATATTTATATTAAATATCAGCAAAGTTTCCGGAGTGAAACTCTGATTTTAATTAAGAATAACAGCATAAAAAATATATGATGAGAAATTGCATCCAAGTTTTATGTTAATAAATACGAAATGATTACATATACTAAATAAGAAAAATCAATTAAAATGTATTGTATATTATGATCTAATTGTAAATTGTTATTTTTATACAATAATAATTTTAATTAGATTTAAAACGATTGTTATTTTACACAATATATTAAAACTAAACTCCGATTAAAAAATAACATTTAGTACGTTTATTGCACGTGTTTGCCTTCAAATGAGACAAATTTGCTTTTGTCTATTTTTTTCCTACCAAACTATAAAATTAATATTTTCAATGGTCATTATTAGTGTATAAACAACGAAAGATGGTGATGGAAAAATATTAGCATTGTTTGATAACAACATACGAATACGATAATATAAGAAATGATTTATTGCACTACTTAACAGGATGTCATTGTCATTTTTTGTGGATAAAATTGTAACTACGGTTACTCCGTTAGGATTTGTTTTTTATTTGTTTATATTCACACTTATAAGGAGAGTTATTTTTTTCTCTTGAAAGTAAGGTATTTTCATAATTGAGAATTATGAGATTAATCTTTAAGATATAAAGATTAGTGAGTTTAGTCATTTTATAGGTACGGTTAAGAAATTGAACCCCTATCAATATATTTAAAAAACTCAGAGATTCATCTACTAATTGTATTAAATCTTATTGGTACACATGTATGCAGATATAGCATTTCAATAAATTATGGCTTCGGTTATGGTTGGGGGTTAGGTTTATTCATGACATCCTCACCTCTGTTTACCGCCCATGATTTTGGCTTTAATTTAATGGGAGAAGTGGGACGATGAATGATACACAAAAAGTCAAACTTATCAATTTTTTCACATATATTTTCACAGGTTAAAAGAAAAGAATTAACTCAAACATGATGAATTGACTCAACGCAGAACTTTGTAAACTAATGATGGTTTTGAACCAAAGGGGTTTGAAGTACAATAAGAATTGTTCTGTTTATTATGTTGAAGATTTAACCTTTTTTTTATGTTACAAAGTGGGTAGGTGATGACCACTTTGATTTTGGTAATCTACGTCACAGGTTAAATGTGGCTGTTCTACACGTTGAATGGATTTTTTTTTTTTTTGGAGCATATAATCATTCCAAAGCTCCATATAGGTCTATTGGACAATTTTTTTTCTTCCAAAATTGCAATGTGGACAAGAAAGGGTCCATGTAGGCTTGCGAACATCACCGTTTCAGTAAACTTCCCTATAATTTCTTCATCCAAAAAAAAAAATCTTATATACCTTACATATGATTTATCGAATCCAAATTAACATGTTTAAAATGGCCAAATCTAATATGAAGTTGTTTATTTTGAGGTACACTCATGAAATAATAAAAATAACTATAAAATATATTAATAAAATATTTAATGGTTAAGATTTAAGAATGGTAACCGGATCAACAAGTAATTTTTTTTTCATTTTTTTTTGAAAAATAAAAACGAAATGAACTCGGTGCCGTTTCGAATGCTTCTCCTCCGATCCTCGCAAAGAAAAATCTGGACTTCCAGATGCCCCTACTGATTTGTTTGATGATAGCAAACAAGGATTGTGAACAGACTTCACTTTCCAATTTCCAGGAGGTTCATTATCTCTTTTTTATTATTTATATTTGTAGACAAGCTTCGGTTGCTTGAACTGACGAAGTTGATGATTATTTTTTCATATTTTAAGTGCTGAGATCTTCGGGAAGTAAAAGGAAATTGTACAAATAACAAGATGGATTTTTTTCATGAGAGGAAGAGAAAAAGAAAAATAGAGGAGAGGTGGATTTATATGCTATCTCCTTCGTAAACTCTTTCTCATGCGGTAGCCGGCGGAACAGTGCGCGGAGGCGCGGTGCCTCTGCTCGTCGATGTAGCACCACCACCGACACCGAATCGATCTGCGAAGAGGAAGAGCCATGTTTGTTGAGGACGGCAACAGGGACGTCTTCTCCGTTCCCGGCAAGGAAGAAAATTGCAGAGTAGAAATGTTATTGACCAAGCTATTGGAATGACGGAGGAGAAACACCAGTAGATATGAAAGTTTTGCCTTGGGTTGGGGAAGAAGAATTAGGAAAATATGAGACTCGCCCGTAATTTAAGGCTTTTTTATTATAAATTTTACATAATTTCATTTTGAAATAAAAAATGTTTTTTTTTTCGGTGACCAACCTATTATAGCAGGTAAAAATATTGCCTCACCGGTGGGGAGAAGTTTTCAGAAACTTTCACCGTAGACAACACCGTTTAAAATATAATTTTTCAGTTGGATCATTTTGTTAGTTCAAAATGCCCGTATAAGATAAATGATGCACCAAAATTACATTTCTAGATAAAAGTTTTTTCACGTCGCAAGATTAGGCAAAAAAATTTAAATATTACAATTTTAAAACAAATTTACCAATATAATGCAGTTTTAAAGTTATTTACCAATTTATGGCAGTTAGTGACACCCCATAATAACATGTTGAGTCGCGCCTACATAGAACGTCATCAAACATGTCCAAGGAGGGCGCAACAGGGGCTGGGTGGAGCATGAGGTAGGTGTGACAAGGTTGGAGTGGTGCCTGGGCCAGGTGCGACCTTGCAGGGCTATATAAGGCCCGCTTTTGCTGTTTAACCTCACTTTTTGAGTTTTTTCCTCTCTCTAAAAGTGTATTCTCTCGCTTCTCTCTAGGTTTTTGGGTTGATTTGAAGATTTTTGTAGGGAAACTCAGTCTCAAGTAAGTGTTTAAATATTTATTTTATAGATTACATTAAATTAATAATAATATATTGTTAGAAAAAAATTGTTATTAATGTAGGAAATTGTTAGGGTTTAGGTTGTTATTTTTTAGGTTGTTAGTGATATGTAGGAAATTGTTAGTGACCTAAGGTAGAATACATTTATTGCCTTTGAATATTATTTGTTAGTGACGTAGGTTATGATAAATTTTTTTAAGAAAAAAATTAAATAAATTATGATATTTAAATTTTAGCGAAAATAATTTATGAAAAAATAATCTAAAACATAAAAGTTGTATAATAATTAAGAATTTAATTTTCATGAATTGTTAATCTAAAGATTTTGAGACTATCAATTGATTAAAAATTATTTTATATATAACTTGTAAACTAATTAATATAAAAAGGGCAAAAATATTTATTTCCCACCTAGCATTGTAATTAATTTCAATGATTAGGATGAAAATTGAAGATCCTTCTAGTTAGATTTATTTTGTAATCAACTTTCAGAAATGAGAGAAAAGGTTTTTTGTTTTGCTTGAGTGTGAACCGTCAAGAGAGAGGCAAAAATAACCTAGGATACGTGGTAAGATCTGAGTTAATACAATCAAATGTAGTGTTTAACTCGAAGCTTCTTTATATGAAAAATATAGTATATTATTATGACTGAGTCATCGTCATCTGAGTCACCTCGTTCTGGGTCTGACCATGAGGTTGAGCCTGCCGATCCCATTACCCATGTGCTTCCCGGACCACATAGATGGGATGTACTTAGGAGGCGTAGACAGCGTACGAAAACATGCAAAGGCAACCTCAAAATCAATCATAGAAGGAGTATAACTTGTACACACATACATGTTGATTATAATTCAGTAAATATGTTCATCCACATAATAAGTGTTGGTGCAACATACCTAAATTCATTAAGGCCCTCTTCAAATTTTCATTTATGGACTTTTGATTAAAATTGCTAGCAATATGACGAAGACAAAACACATGATAAGCATGCGGTAGCTGCCATCTAGGGTGCCTCTCAACTGCAGATAGTGTGCTTCGGTGCCGATCCGAAATAAGACAAATATTTGTCTTGCTTGTAACATGAACACGAATGTTATGCAGAAAGTATTCCCAAGCTTGCAGTGTCTCACCTTCAACAATAGCAAATGCAAGTGGCAAACACTCATTATTACCATCTTGAGAGTGGCAATGATCAACTTTCCCTTGTACTTGCCATGTAAATGAATGTCATCAATTTGAATAACCGATTTACAAAAATTGAAAGCCTCACAACATTGTCTAAAGGTCCAAAAAATGCGGTGAAACACGCGTTTATGACCAAATATTCTATGACCCACATAATAATCTTTGGTTTGAATATTATAAGCAAAACCTGGTGAAAAGCGAAACATATAGTCACACCACCTTGGCAAGAATGCATATGATTCCTCCCAATCACCGTATAAATTGCCATTGCTTTCTGTTTTGCATACCATGCTTTCCTATATGAAACTTTGAATCCAAAAGAATGCGTTATCCTCTCCTGGACTAGTCCAATTGAACATGATGGATCATGCCTAATCATCCCTAAAAAAAAATGTGATGTAAACATTAATAAAGTAAACAAAAACATTATTATGATGTCATTCAATAACGTACCTAGTACCAGTGAAACAATAACATCAGCATCAAGTTGTCTGTGATCCTGAGATATGTGGTCATTTAAGCAAATGTGATCCCCACCCCATTTCGTAACCATCCATCTCTCACCATATGTTGGTTTTATTACCCTAACCCTCCACGGACAATTCTGGTCATGCGCACGACATTTCATGCTTAACTTGGTCGGCGTACTCTCAACAACAACAGCTTCCTGATGCTCCTTTATGAGGTTCCGCTTTATTACCAATTGCACCTCTTTTTTTGATGCAAATTCTTGTTTAACAAACAACTTATTCTCTAATATCCATGGACCTTCAACTGATCCAGAACCAGTGCCAGAATCTTGTTCACTCGGATAATCCCAATCAATATATGTATAATGTGGGATTCCATCCCAAAAATTATTACTACCCTGACCTACATAACCAAATTCCTAAATTTATTACAATAAAATACATAAAATAAAAACCACACACGTAAATAGCTATTGTTCGATAACGCACCTTGATATTGATATTGTTGTTGCTGCTCATCCTCCCCCACATCCTCATGTGCTTCCATATGAGACTTAGCCACAAAGGAGTTATGTTCTTGTGTTTGACTTGCATTTGGCCCATCATCATCCGAAGCACTAGCATTCTCCGCAAGAAGACGATCTTCCATTACGATGTTTTCATCATCATCATCATCAACATCATCGTCCATAACCCAAGTAGGGTCGTTTTCATCTTCCATAGACAAATTAAGAGGTGGAATAACAACTAATACATTATGGGAATAATCAGAATGCACTGACCTCATTGCTAAATCAACATTCTCTGCTTCATCAATATGCACATACAACTCTAGGAAATCTTTCTTTGATTGGTTAAAGAATTCTCCTATTACCATTTCCACGTCTTCGTCGTCCACTACTTTCATGCTATATATTTATCGTCACACCATATTCTTGTAGTCACCACCATACTGATAGATTGATTACCTTTAACACCTAATTTTTGACTGATTCTCTGGTGCAACTCTTCAATAGTTGAGTTGCGCTTCAAACGTGTTGGCCTTTTTTCACCTTCAAAAACAACACCACATCGACCTTCAACTTTGCTACCATTATAATACAGAACAATGCGAACAATATCAGCATGTGAACACATTTTTATATATATACACAAAAATCGCAAACACAGGTTTACAATTAACCAATCACACACTAGAAAAATGTTGAGCACCACTTGTGAACTTCATCATGTGGTAATGTGGTTTAAATAGGCCATAGGGGGCTGAATCGCGCCTGGGAAAGACACCAATGGTGCAGAGTGGCGCCTAGGTGAGACGCCATCAGTGACGCTTGTGGTGGGCGTGACTAGGCCCTTAGTGACGCCTCATGCCTTGGTCAAACACCACTGACTGCCATAGATTAATAAATATCTTTAAAACTACCTTATATTGGTAAATTTGTTTTAAAATTACAATATTTAAATTTTTTTTCCCCGCAAGATCAACAACGGTTTATGAAAACCGTCTAAATAAAATTCACGATGGCATTTTTATAATTAAAAGGACTCGGTAACGACTATTTAATAAAAAATTGTCGTTATGTATTGTGAGTTAAGGACGATTTTTACGCCCAACCCTTGCTGCCCTGAAACCCCTGAGTCTTGCGCCATCATCATTTCACCTTTGTGATGTCGCGCCGCGCCACCAGTACTCTTGTGTCACCGTCAACAATGAAGTTGTGAAACCCTCACTGTCGTTTCGCCTCTGCCACGCCAAATCGGAGGGGTCCAAAACAACGCGCTTCGATTCGGTCTCCATGGAGTCAAAAGCGACATCATTGGTTCTTAACCTCTTCAATCTTCACTCTAATCTGTAATCTCTCTCAACCCTAACTCTCTTCTTTGTGTTGCAATTTCAGTTTTTAATCCTGTTGCATTTTCCTCACATACTCTTTTTGACCGCTTCATCCGATTTTCTGAATTAATATGAAATATTATAATTATGCTTCATTAACATTGGACATGAACTCCATCAAAGGGGATAAGTGGATTTTGACCGATTCTTTTTAACTGTTTTGTTGATTGAATAATTTTTTTTGACATCTTGGATCTTTTATTTTATCTAAGATTTGGAAAGAACTTGTGCTCCAAACCTTGAACCAATATTATCAATTGTTTGATAATAAACCATATTGTATTGATTGAAGGAGTTAATTTATGATCTTGTTGCTAATATTGTTGTAGGGCCATTGAACAATCATCTGTTAGAAGTTGATATCGAGTTTTTAAGCATTTTCTTTCTAATTGCAGTGTAAATTATTTTATGAAACCATTTGCCCAGGAAAATGTACTCCCTTTCAGCTTTGAATTTTAGTGAATTCTTGATTTAATGAATGGGTAGACAGGAAATAGGATCCATAATTAGGTTTATGTGTATATTATTTTTTTCAGCATATATTTTTCAACAGTATTTACCTGAAATAATTGAGAAGTTATATTCCCTAGCTATGTTATCAATAGCGGCTGGAGCGGCCGCGATAGCGGCGGTGCGGAGCGGCGCGGCGTGGCCTGGCACTGCTACACTACCCTCTGAAGCGGTGCGGTTTGGGATAGTGGCGATTGCGGCCGCGACGGGGGACGTGGCGTCGCGCCCGCGATTGCGGTTTTGCGGCCGCGATTTGGGTGGGCCGAGTGAAATGTCGAAAATGCCAAACATTTCACTCATTTATGTGGCTTTTTCGTTTTGTCCCTCCCGTGTGACCTCGGCTCGAACCTTCTCCCTCCCCGTGACCTCGAAACTTCTCCCTCCCCGCGACCTCGAAACCTTCTCCCTCCCGCGCGACCTCAAACCTTCTCCCTGCCTTTGGCGTGACCTCCGACGGCCATTTCTTCTTCTCCTCTGGCGGCTCTGGACTCCATCGAGGTTTTGAAGTTTTTCTTTTTCTTTTTTTGTTCTTTCTTTCTTCTCCTCACCTTCTGTATTGTTTCGTTTTGTAGTTTCTCACTCTCTCTAATTCTGTTTCATTTTTTTCTTTTTTCTTTTTTCCTTTTCGTCTCTTTTTTTTTTTTTTTGGGTGTGTTTTGATTCTGCCATTCTAATTATATAACCTGTATTGACCCATCAATATGTATATATTGTATTGACTAATCAATATATGTATGTGGTGAGGTTGACAACTGTTGTTATAAACTATAAACCGAAGTTGTTTATTTCTCTCAAAACTTAAAAGAGGCACTGAGTTGCCTGGAACTGTTGATCTAACATATTATATCAGCAAGAGATCAGTATTCGTATATTATTTTTTTAAGATTCGTTTGACGTGGAGTGCCAGCTTTCACCCACTTCCATTCATATTTAAAAATAAATAAAAAAGTTAAATTTTTGTTTCTTTTTATTTTTATCTTTTTAATTCTGTTTCTTTTTTCTTTTTTTTTGTCTTTTTAATTTTGTTTTTTTTAAACCAGATTTGATATTCTCTGTTTCCCTCTTAGTTTTTTATTTCTTTTTTTTCCTTTCTAAATACCAGATTATTCATTTTATTTGTTTATTTTGAATTTTAATTTGTGTTTGTCTATTTTGAATTTTAATTTTTAGAACTTTACTTACATTTGATTTTTAGAGGGTTCAAGACATATACTTTGTAAAATTGTTTCTTTAACTTTTATTGACATCTACTATTCTACAGTTTATTTTGCTTAAGAGTTTTTATTGTTAATGATAATTAGTGCATTAATTTTTAGTTATATTTCTCTTTTTAAGCTTATATATTTATATTATAAATTTTTTAATACATATATAAAAACATTAGAATAGCGGTCATCCCGCTACCGCTATCCCGCTATCCCAGTTTTGAGGGGCGGCCGCTCCGCTCCGTTATCTGGGATTGATAACTATGTTCCCTAGTTGCTTCTTATTGAAGCATTTCTATCCATCAGAAACTACAAGGGCCAGGAAAAATCCCAAAAAGAACAACAAGGGGGGATATAAACATTATTTTTTCTTTTTCTGGAATATATGCTAATTTTCAGAGGTAAGAAAGCCACTTCACACTGGTTTACTGTTGCTGATTTGATGTTAGGAATTAGTACATCTGTTAGAATTGTATGCCTTGACAAAGCATGTAAAACATAAAGAATATTTACCTGAGCCTTATCTATCCATTCTTTCAAAATGCCTAATATGTGGAATAAATTTGAACCATATATAGCCAAGGAGAAGAACGATCGCCTGGGTAGCAAAAAATAAACAGATGCTTTTAATTTCCCAAGTGATGTATCTTTATACTTGAAACATGTGAAGCAAAAGAAGATAATATATTCTAGTTTTAAAATGAAAACAGTAGGAATAGCTTGGCATAACTGTGTTTGATGTTGTTTAGCAGGCATAATTTTGAAAGAGAAACTCAAAGCCCTTAAACAGAAATTGAAAGCATGGAACAAATCCCACTTTGGGGATGTACAGCAGAAAATGAAGAACATTGAAGAGGAGTTGAATAAGATAGAGATTGAGGGTGATGACAGAACTTTGACTGAAGATGACATCAGGAAAAGGAAACTGTTACAGGAGGAATTATGGATTGCTGCTGTATCCAATGCCTCATTATTAAGACAAAAAGCTAGGTCACGATGGATTAAGGAAGGGGATTGCAATTCTCGATTCTTCCACTTAACTGTAAATTGGAGGAGGAGAAACAATCTGCTGAGAGGAGTGGTGACTGATGGGGGTTGGTTAGAGGATCCAAATAGCGTTAAGGAATTTGCAACTTCCTTCTTCAAGAGCAGATTTGAGGAGACAATCCTAGACAGACCTAAGCTTGATGGTGTGCATTTTGAGGTTATTGAACAACATCACAAGGAGGCTCTAGTAGCGAGGTTTGATGCTTTGGAGGTGAGGAATGCTGTTTGGGCTTGTGGTAGCGAGAAGAGCCCGGGGCCCGATGGTTTCAATTTCAAATTCATCAAAGAATTTTGGGAGGATATCAAGGCGGACTTTCTTCGATTCATGGATGAATTTTATGTAAATGGTGTCTTCCCTAGGGGAGGAAATGCGTCTTTTATTGCCTTGATTCCAAAAGGAAATGACCCGCAAGGTTTAAATGACTATAGGCCCATCTCCCTCATTGGCTGCGCCTACAAAATTGTGGCGAAGGTGTTATCTAACAGATTAAAAAAGGTACTGCCCCTTCTCATTGATCATAGACAGTCTGCATTTGTTGAAGGGACACATCTGTTACAAGGTGTGCTCATATCAAGTGAGGTGGTAGATGAGGCGAGAAGGAATAACAGAAGCTGCCTTATTTTTAAAGCTGATTTTGAAAAGGCATATGACTCCGTTAGTTGGGAATTTTTGTTTTATATGCTGAAGAGGATGGGATTCTGCTCAAGGTGGATCATGTGGATTGAAGGATGCCTAAAATCTGCCTCTGTTTCTGTGCTAATCAACGGAAGCCCAACTGAGGAATTTACTCCACAGCGGGGGTTAAGACAAGGAGATCCTCTAGCTCCTTTCTTGTTTAACATTGTTGCTGAGGGTCTCACTGGATTGATGAGAGAAGCACAACAAAAAGAGCTATATCAGGGGTATAAGGTGGGGAATAAACAGGTTGACATCAGCATCCTACAATATGCTGATGATACTCTTTTTTTTGGGGAAGCATCGATAGAAAATGTGAAGGCCATCAAGGTTATGCTGCGAAGCTTTGAAATGGCATCGGGGTTGAAAATTAATTTTGCAAAGAGCAGACTTGGGTCTTTTGGTATGAATGAACAGTGGACAAACAATGCTGCTTCTTTTTTGAACTGCAGTGTGATGTCTCTACCCTTTTCTTACTTGGGCATCCCTATTGGGGCTAATCCACGACGAAGCGAGACGTGGGATTCCGTAGTCAGAAAATGTGAGAGGAAACTAGCAAGATGGAAACTGAAACACTTATCATTTGGGGGCAGGGTGACACTGATAAAATCAGTGTTGAATTCAATTCCTATTTTTATGTTTTCTTTTTTCAGGGCTTCGAAGAAGGTGACAGCTAGACTGGAGAAAATTCAGAAAAGATTTTTATGGGGTGGGAACGCTGAACAAAAAAAGGTGGCTTGGGCAAAATGGGATCTGGTTTGTCAATCAAAGGTTAGCGGTGGCTTGGGCATCAAAGACCTAACCTCATTCAACCATGCTTTACTTGGGAAGTGGATATGGAACATGTTTCATCAGCACAACGAGCTGTGGGTTCAGGTGCTGGACTCGAAATACGGAGGGTGGAGAAGCTTGGTTGGACCTGGGAGGCCTACAAGAGAATCAATATGGTGGAGGGATATTAGGCTGGTATGTAACCCGGATGGGGCGGGAAATGGGCTGTTGAGCGGGATAGCTTGGAGTGTGGGCTGTGGGTCAAAGGTGTTATTTTGGGAGGATGGATGGAGGAATGAGGGAGTATCGTTGATGGAGAAGTACCCACGCTTATATCAGATATCTCTCCAACAACAGAATTATATTCAGCAAATGGGGCTTCCATCATGCTCAGGTTGGGAATGGCAGCTTCGTTGGAGAAGGGACTTTATGGAGGGGGAAGTCGAATCAGCTGTCAATTTCCTAGAAGATATACAGATCTGTGGAAATCAAGTACAACAACAAGATTCGTGGAAATGGCTGGCTGATTCGAGTGGAATGTTTACTGTGGGAAGCGCATACAGATACTTCAACAGGCCAGGTGTAAACGTGGTTCAAGAAGAAGTCTTCAAGGTCATGTGGAAAGTCAAAATCCCTCCCAAAGCATCATGCTTTGCATGGCGTTTGTTCTGGGATAGACTACCTACAAAGATGAATTTACAACGAAGGAATATAGATCTTATTGATACCCTATGCCCTTTCTGTAGAACCAATAATGAGGAGGCTGCACATCTATTTGTTAGCTGTGATAGGATCAAGCCGCTGTGGGGGGAAACTATGTCGTGGAGAAGCATTTCGGGTGCCTTTTCTGAAGATCCGAAAGAACATTTCAGACAGTTTGGGTTTTTCTACAGCATCGGGGTATGTTCGCATACATGGTTAATTTGGTGGATTGCCCTGACTTGGACTATTTGGAGGCATCGGAATAGAATCATCTTCCAAAATGAAAGCTTTAATAATTCCAAACTGTTGGAGGATGCACTTTTCACCTGCTGGACTTGGCTGAGGAACTTGGAGAAAGGATTTGACAAATCCTTTCAATTCTGGTCTAGCAGTATGAGGGAGGCTTTTGTAACTAGGGGAGGGGATACTATTTAGATTACACTATTTTGTGGGATACATATAATCCATCCAGACCTGTGGTCCTTTAATTCATGATTCTATGAATTATGGTGCCACAGGTTTGTCTTTGGAAATAGGTTTTCTTTTTGGTACCACTTGTACTATGACTTTTTACTTCAAATATATATATATATATTATCTTTGCCGATCAAAAAAAAAAAAAAAAATCTTGTTTGCATAGGATGACTGTTAACAGGAATTGAGTTAGGTGCTGGAACAAACTCAGAAGAGGGTTCAATGATAGCAACAACCTCTGAAGAAGCATGTGGAACAAAGATACAATCAGAAGAAGTAACTGGTTGAGACACAGTGGAAGAAACAATAGGATGATGAACATGTATAGGAGAATCCAAGGGGAACAAGAGGTACAGAATGAGAGTGAGAGGGAGAATCCTGAGTGTGCGGAGGTGTTTACAACACAAAAGGTGGAGACAGATTAGGAGTCAGACTAAAATAGGAATCTAGGTCTTTGACAAAATTAGAATAAGAAGGAAATACGTCAGAATAAGAAAACCTTAGCTCATTAAACAAGACATTTTTTGAGATATAAATTTTGTCAGATGAAGACATACATTTGTAACCTTTGTTAGAGTTAGAATACCCCAAAAACAAACACTCTTGAGATCGAAAATTAAGTTTGTGAGTATGGTAAGGTTTTAGTAGTGGAAAACAGGCGCAACCAAAGGTTTAAGGAGTTTATAATCAGGATTCTTATGAAAAAGAGTGGTGAGAGGAATAACAAAGTTAAGAGAGGCGGTAGAGAGTCTATTAATTAGGTAAACAGCAGTAGTAAAGGCATAGTCCCAAAACTGTAGTGGTAAAGAAGCATGATGCAACAAGGTGAGTCCCAAGTCCACTATATGTCTGTGTTTTCTCTCAATCACACCATTTTGATGATGAGTGTGAGGACAAGTGAGTCTATGAGAGATACCAAAGGAGGTTAGAAGAGTAGAGAAATGTATGTATTCACCCCCCTATCAGATTGAATACTCTTGATTTTAGTGCTAAGTTGCAATTCAACTTGAGATTTAAAGGCCTGAAAAACAGAAATAGTTTCAGCTTTGGACTTTATGGGGAATATCCAAGTGTACCTGGAGAAGGCATTAATAAAGGATACATAATATTTAAATCCAGCATAAAAAGTTAAATGAGAGGGTCCCCACAAATCTGTGAATATAAGTTCCAAAGGAGAGTAAATAATAGTAGAGTTAGAGGATGATAATCTATGAGATTTTCCCATACAGCAAGAGGAACAAAAATCTGAAGCAATTTTATTTGATTGAGAAATAGTACAACTATTGAGAACAAGTTTCATTACATGACCATTAGGATGGCCTAACCCATCATGCCAAAGGCTAACTGTACTAGGAGAAGGAATAGAAGAATTAGAAGAAACATCAGAATTTTTATTGAAAGCAGTAGATAAATTGGACAAGCTATTTGCTGAAGAAGAAGTTCAAGTAGACAAAAGCTTAGGATAGGTGTTTTGGAGCTTGACATTTTAAAAATAGTAAAGACCATCAGTTGCAACAGAACCTTGAAGTAGAACCTTATTTGTCTCCTGAGAAATCACAAGACAAAAATAAGGATGGAATTCAAAGAAAACAAAGTTATCTTTAGCAAACTGACTCACACTTAAAAGATTTTTTGAGATTGAGGGAACATGTAATAATTTGTCCAGTTTAAATGTGAAATGATTATCATTAGGAGATACAAAGGAAGAAGATCCAGCACCATAGATACTCAAACCTTCACCATTGCCTATGAATATCTGGTCAAGGCCATCAAAGTGGTTGAATTGCGTAATGTGTTATGACTCACCAGTCACATGAAAGCTAGCTCTAGAGTCTGGAATCCAGGTGGAGCTAGTGAGACCATTGCCAGGAGTAGAGGAATTAGTGAGCATAGCACTAGGCTGATTAAAAACAGGAGCCATATGTTTTGAATTAGGATTGACCCAGGTGTTTGAAGTCCTGGCAGAACCAGATGAATCAGGAATCAACTGCAGTGTGGCAGGATCAAAGAAGGCAAGGGATTCATGAGGCTGAAAACACATGTCAGTTCTAAAATAACAAACATTAGCAGTATGTCCATATTTAAGACAAATTTGGCTTTGGAAGATAGCAAACCTGCCATTACCACAACCTCTACCAGGTCCACCACTACCGCGACCAGCACCACTTCGGCCATGCGACCCCCTGAAACCACCAGACTCACCTGACTTGTAAGAGTTAGAGTGCGACTATCCTTGAGTGTAGTTCAAGGACGGAGAACTAAGCACTTGAGCCTCTTTATTATAGCGATTGAGACGAGTTTCATGGCCATAGAGCAGGGCTTCAATTTCAGCAATTGTCAAAATACGTTTCTTTCCTTCGATTACAGAAATAACAGGTGCATAATCTGACGGAAGACCTTCAAGAATAACATCGACATATTCCTCATGCCGAACCGGGACTCCAACACCGACAAGTTCATCAACATAGCCTTTGATTTTTTGCAAGTACTCATCCATTGATTTATTGGTAAGCGAGACTACATGCATCGCAGTCATCAACTGACGAACACGAGACTTAGTGTGCAAGCTGAAGTGCTCATGGATCTTCTCCCAAACCTAATAGGAGTGATTTGATCCAAGGACTTGCAACAAAACCGACTTGGAGAGAGTCGATTGGAGCCAAAAAAGAAGCGTTTGATCCTATGTTATCAATCGCGGTTGGAGCGGCCGTGATAGCGGCAGAGCGGGCCTTCATCACTACAATAGGTAGGGTTGCAGTGCGATTAAGGATTGCGGACGTCGCGGGCGCGACGTGGGATTCACGGAGCGGCCGCGATCTTGTCCGGCGGCCCTTTCTTCTTCTCCGACGGCTGTTTTCTTCTCCGGCGGCCACCACACTTCCGAAAACCGCTGCAACTTTGGAGGTCACTGATTTGGATGAAAACAGCTCATAAGAACTGTAATGAACACTAGAAAGAAAAACAGCGCAGCAGCGAAGAGAAGGAGGCAGCAGCGAAGAGAAGGAGACAGATTATATGCTAGGTTTATATTATTTGGGCCTAATTTGCTTTCTGTACCCCCTTTTTTTCTTTCTGCAGTTTCATATTACATTTTCTTTAATGGACTTTTAAGTTTTAATTTAGATAGTTGCTATTTACAGTCTTTTTTTATTATTAATACACTTTACTTATTTTATGATGACTAAGTAATATATTTTGCTTAAGAGTTTTTATTGTTAATGATAATTAGTGCATGAATTTTTAGTTATATTTCTCTTTTTCAGCTTATATATTTATATTATAAAGTTTTTAATACATATATAAAAACATTAGAATAGCGGTCATCCCGCTACCGCTATCCCGCTATCCCAGTTTTGAGGCTCGGCCGCTCCGCTCCACTATCCGGGATTGATAACTGTGGTTTGATCTTGAACTTCCCAAGCCTCATACTTGGGAATTACTCTATCTGTAGTATGATCATCCTCTATGAGGTAACGAGGAGGAACAATAGGATTAACAAAAAAACGCTGAATTTTACGTGCTTTGAGCACTAGTTCTATGTGTTGACGCCAGTGAAGGTAATTGGAATCATCAAGCTTTTCAGCAATGGAGTTCGAAAATGAATGCGAGACTAAACTAGATGGAGTGGAAGTGGAAGCCATGGACGAACAGACTGATAATATGTAACAACTCGATAACGATGAGAGAACTCTTGAAATCGAACGGGAACCAAACAAGAACCAAACACAAACCAAAAGCAAACCAAACACGAACCAATACGCGATTCAGAATGCGAACATAACACGAATTTGAATCGCAAGAACTGAAATGATTGAACGAACAGATTGAAATCGAACACGAAAACAAACCGCAAATTCGAAAGCGGAACTGAATGATCATGAAGAGACTGAGTGAAAGATTGAACAAACCAATGCACAGTCAGTGCAAAAAAATTGGCTCTAAATACCATTTTAGAAGAAGTGAGAAGAAGAAAAGAGAGAACTGAGAGAAATCTTGGAGATTATTTCCAGAATGAAAAGTTAGTTGAAGTTAGTTACAAAGGAGGTATTTATAGACCTCTTAACTAACTATAACAGAAAACTAATTATAACAGAAACAAACAACTAACAGAAATTGACAGCTGTACAGAGAGGGGTACAGTTAGCAAAGGCTAAATGCCTGACATAGAGTGGTGCTGTTAGCAAAAGCTAACAACCCTTACAATCTTATTACAAAACTTTTTGCACTGTTATATAATTACATACTCTAATAATGTTAAGCAAAATAGGATAAATATAAAAATGTAGGGCCTGAGTTGGTTTTTGTTATTGATAGTTAATTGGTGGGAATAGAGAGTGTGAGATTACATATGTAGTTCTCTTTGAAGCCTTGTATCTAGTTTTACAATCACTTTGATTCAGAGCCGACATAAGAAAGAATATTAATACAATTGTTTTTCTTAAAAGTTGTGGCAAAATCCCATGGTATAAGTGATAAAGTTATCATGCTTTCTTGCAGGAAACTCTTGTCCACTCTATCAATTCAAGCTTTGAAATATGCTAGGAAAAATTCACTCTTGTTCACCCACCACAACTCTATTCTTTAATGAAGAACTTGTATTCACTGCTTCTTATTGTTTCTTTTATGTTCTTATGGTTTAGAAGAAGAAATTATAATTCTTCTATCATTAATTAATAGAAATCACAAAGGATGGTATAAAAAGGAAGAGTTAGTTAGAGATTCTCTAATCAATCTGATTACAATTCAAACTAGTAGATAAGGAAAAATAAAGTTAGAGAAACAGTGACTTATGAAGTTATGAATATTTTTCTCCCTCTTTGGGGTATATCTTTATTAACTGCCATAGGCACTCCATTGTATAGGCACAGGTTGCCAAGAGGTAGCCCTCTTGCTCGTGTTGCTCAAGTCTTGGTTGTTGCATTTAGAAAGAGAAATGCCTCTTTTGGTAGCAGTGAGTTCATATGCTTGTATGAGGTTCCTGACAGAGAGTCTGCTATCAAGGGAAGTCGAAAGATTGCTCACACTGATGATTTCAGGTGAGGAACATAACATTAATTTCTCTTCCACACACACCCACACAATTTCCTTTAGTTTAACTACTTGGGTTTTAAAGTTTAATTTTGAATTGCTAAAGGATACTTTATCAAAATTTGTACTATAGTGAAAACAATTGATTCTAGTAAGTAACCAAAGTGGCACTTGGAACCAATACCTTGGAACATGTCCAATGAGAGTTATTTTAATGAAATTATTAATCTTTAAGAATCAGTTGTTATGCAGTTTTACTGTTAAAGCAATTGAGATGAGAATTCTTATAAAAGCATCATTGCTTAGATGAGTAATATTCCAAACAAAATTCTTAAGAATTGTAGGACTCATTTTAAGTTCATAAATATTATTAAAGAAAAATCTTGGTCAAAAAGTTAATTTAATTAATTATACCACTGTTATACTATTAGAGATACTCTTAGTTAGGTGTGAGACATTTGTCTTTATATTTTTATATCAATTACTTTATATTTGATTATATAACCGTTGAATCCATTCCAACCTAATTACGTGCATGTCCGCTTGGCGGTTGCCCATTCATGCCAGCCAAACTGCGCTGCTCAAATGACCTCATACCCACATCCTGTCAGGCCATGCAACTAGCATGACACGTTAACGTGAATGATGCAGCAAGGGCAAAATCAAAAAATCACCACCATTTAAAAAAAGTCAGGTCTAACAGATATGAATCATATGAAGGTATTGGTGGTAATTATGTGTGGAACCTTAGGGGTATAAAAGGGAACCCAAACTTCTGTGGGAGAAATGACAGTTGGCAATAAACTTATTCCATAGGTGGCAAATATCAGATGTGGGGACCATGCCATTTTGTGATAATGTTATCTATCATTTTGTTAAATATCAGATATTTTAATAGCACTGATGTTGATCTGTAACTCATAACTTGGCTTTATCATCTACGTTGTGTAATTTTTCAGGAAAAAAATGCGCTTGTGTACTTAAGTTGGCTTCTCAAATGAAACTTGGCACATGGCTAAGCTGGTATGGTAATGCAATCACGCTGACAATATGACTTCCATTTTTCTGTTCAAACCCTTTTTCTGTTTGGAATATAGAAAGAAATTAAGGTATTGTTGTTTGTGGATTAAGGCTTGAAAGTTGTTGTGAATTGTTCAGTGTCTTGCCATATATATACTATTAGATTTGGATTATATTAAGGTATTGTTGTTTGTGGATTAAGGCTTGAAAGTTGTTGTGAATTGTTCAGTGTCTTGCCATATATATACTATTAGATTTGGATTATATATATATATATATATATATATATATATATATATATATATATATAAAATTCTAGAGAGTTGCTGGAAGGTACCTCTCAAATCTTCCCTTTGCACCACTTAGTGATTGGATATGGGGAGCTGCAGTCCAAATAGGAATATAGATAAATGTCATGTAGTGGATCCCACTATTTTATTCTTGTTCGCTAAGTCTGCCTTTTGACATTAGGCCTAATTATTTGCTGCTACCTCTACACATTCTACAACCTTTAAAATATACTTGCTTCTTTGAATGTTTGTTTGCCTAATAAGCCAGGGCAAATTACACTTGCTTAGTCAGTCTTCTCTTCCCATCCTTTATAATGTATGACTGTTTATCATTTGCTAGAATGGATGTGTATGAAATTGGAGTCAATCATTAGCAATTTCATATGGAGAAAGGGAACAGAAGACTTCATTAGCAAAATACTGGTATGTTGTGTAATTTGAACTTACATAATGTTATAAAGTCATTTGTTTTTGCAATGGTGGTGTGACATTTGACTGAGTTATTTGTATTCCTGGGAGACAACAATTTTAAAGACAGTATTATGAACCTAGGATTATTGAAGAGTAGCAAATAATATAACCTAGGATTGTGGGATAGATGTTGTCAATGGATTGTACAACAAAAAAATAGTAATGTAGGTAAACAAAAATAATGCTAACTAACGCAGATTGCAAAGATCATCAATCATCTGTTGGAGGGATTCGTATCTTCCAACGTGTTTATTCAACAATGTTGTGTTGGACACATAAGGTTTCTTACCAAGTTTTTTTTGTTGACATCATTAATTAGTGCTTGCTCATCATGCTCAAATATTTTCATAACACCTACAATTTAATCATACCCTTTCAATGGTCAGTGTTTTGGTGTTCTACTACTGTGTCACTCAACAAAAAATCAAGTTGTTGTGATGTACATGTGAAGCATATATGTGTGTCTGGGTCTTATTATTGAATTCTGCATTATTGTATGATTTATTGACTACTTCAATGACTACACCAATGGACAATTTGAAAGACCTAAAGTATATAATTAACATTATCCTACTTATTGTTGTTTGATGTTTCAGGTCTTTCTTAATTAGTCAATTAGCACATCCAAAATTCGTTCCTTTTGTGTTTCTCGAAGAATAACTAAGTCATTGTCACCGTAGACAACACCACATTCTCTTGTTCTGCATATTGACCCATAAGCAGATATGTACCGTGTCTGTCATCCTTTTGTTGAGTATACATGTTTGTTGATATGTCAATTACCTTTTCTCATAACATGAAGTGCATAGTTGGTCAACCTTAGTTCCCCGTTTAAGGTTCAATTGGATGATTTCTACGGATAGTTTGTATTAATCGTTTAATTGAATCTTGAATTGTCCGTTTGGACAGTTTGGGAAGTTATTTATTTTATACATCATTCGTACATATAAGTTAAGTATGAGTTGTTCAATTTAATGACGTTTCGGTTTGATGAGAAGTAGTGTATTTTAGAGCAATTACAGCTTGTATGAAAGTGCATGCGGCTACTATTTGGCTAATCTAACTTAGTTTAGCAACCTACAGAATTCTGCCAAGTCAGTTGATTTAACCTCCAGTTTCTCTTTGATCTCCTTTAATTTAGAGATTTCCGTTTGTTTTCTTCTTAAGAGTGACCTAGACGAAGAGAAAGTAAGTTCAGTCAGGATCCTGTTTTCTTCCACATTCTCTTGCATTTCTTCTTTAAAAACACCCTGTTTCGGAAGCTCCAACTGGAGCCCATATTTAAGCTCCACTACCAGACTTCCTCCCTCCTGTTGTGACTTAGAGTACAACTTTTGCAGAGTTTGTAGAGTGGATTCAATTTCAAGAAAGTGAGAATGCTCTTCATGCATTAGAGTCTGGAGCCTCTCTATCTCAGCATGCTTTTGTAAAAGTGCTTGATCCTTCATAGCTATATTCTGCAACAGATTTTGATCCTCTAGTCAAAGAGATTGATTTCATTTCTCCAACATATCACAATGTTCTTCAGCAGTCTTAAGTTTTTGAGCCCCTTTCTCAATTGCTCTATTTAGTACTTATAAATATTCTGAGCTTGGTAAGTGTAGCAAACTTTTCAGCCTTGAGTTTTCCGATAATAAGCTTTTTGGAAGTATTCCTCCTGAGCTAGGAAATTTAGTTTAGTTAGGGACATTGAAGTTACATCAGAATAACTTGAATTCCACCATTCCATCCTCCAAATTCCACTTTAATTCATCAACAAATTTAGGTCTCGCACAGAATAGCTTAGAGGGAACAATTTCGTCTGAGATTGGATCCATGAATTCCTTGGAAGTTCTAACCATGCATTTAAACAAGTTTACTAGGAAAATCGCTTCATCAATAACATACTTGACAAACTTAACATAGCTGTGAATGAGCCAGAATCTCCTTCCAGGTGAACTTCCTCCAACATAATATGAAGTTTGTTGTTTTAAACTCCAACAAATTTCACGAATCCATTCCCGCTAGCATTACCAACATTACTAGTCTTGTAAATGTAAGTTTGTTTTTTAATGCTTTAGCTTGGAAAATTCCTGAGGGCTTTTGAAGGTGGCCTAATCTTATTTTCCTGTCTCTTACATCAAATAAATTGACTGGGGATATCCAAGATGATATCCAAGATGACCTTTATAACTGCTCAAATCATAGCACTCTAACTTGGGCAATGAACAACTTCACCGGATTGATAAAATCAGGTATCTAGAACTTGTCTAAGCTCATATGTCTGCAACTGAATGCAAATTCTTTCATAGGACCAATTCCACCAGAGTTTGGAAAGTTGAATCAACATGTCACTTTATCCCTTTCTGAAAATAAGTTTTAAGGGGACCTTTCCTCCAGAACTGTCCAAACCTTCTCACCTTTAGGGGCTCTCTATATGCAAATGTATTAGAAGGTGAAGTCCCTGAAATATAGGCAGAACATGATCATCTTAGTTCCTTACATCTTAGTGTGCACCATAATGGAATGTTGGTCTCACGTCTATGCCATAGCAGTGGTGATGGTCCCACCAATACTTCTTCTGCTGGTTTGGTTAGGGATGACTTTGCCTAGACACATCCAACAATTGACTTTAAGTCCTTACACAAGCTGCAGTATTTAAAATGCAAGATAGTGTATAAACAAAACCCTTTCTCTTTGCCTTTAGACACATCCAACAATTGACTTTAAGCCCCCCTCCACTATTTCATATTCACATTCATAAAATTGATAAAAAAAGTACTTGTTGAATATATATTTGGCCATAAACAGCCTAAAAAGAGACAAGCAAGCACTGCTTTGTACTTAAAAAAATAAAATAATGAAAAAAAATAGAAAAAAAGGAGGTGTAGGTAGTTGAACACTATATATATATATATATATATAGATAGATAGATAAAAAGGTGTGTGTTAAACATTGTTTTAAATAAAATTTTATTTGTTGTTTTAGGTCCAAGTTATCGACTCGGTTACCTCAAAAAGGCTTTTTTTGGTAGCTGATACAAAACTTGTTTATACAAGTTCAATTACATCAGGTCGTATAATCAATCATATACTCCAAATTTTCAGGTATTTTTCATGAATATTAAATTATTGTCCTACTTTCTTTCATTGTGTCAGCTGTGTAGTTTATTTATTACAACATGCATTGCATTGTATAACCTTAGTTTCTCGTTTAAGGTTCAATTCAATGATTAATACGAATAGTTTGGATTAATCGTTAAATTGAATCTTGAATTGTCCATTTGGACAGTTTGGGAAGTAATGCAACATGAGTACATTGACATTACATATGATTTTTTTATATTTAATGAAATTTCGGTCATCTGCAATTTGCTTTGATCTCTGGGTACATACAGATTGCGACTGAATAAAACCTCTACTATGTTGTCGTGTACTCGGAGACCAATGTGAAATGCTGTCGAAATTTCATTGAATATATCAAACCTTATGTAATGTAAATGTATGAATGTTGCATAAAATACTACTTCTTCAATGGGATAGGGCCACACCTGTTTGTAAACATGACACACATTTGCATCCATATAAGTTTTTTATATGGAAAACATGGATCGTAGTTGGATGAAAGCATCACGTATTACGTATGAGTGTGAAATTGGTGTTGAACAATTTCTTCAATTTACCACCCGAAATGCACCATCTTTGAGGGGCAAATTTTTTTGTCCTTGTGTGAAATGTGTGAATGGAGACGCCAAACCATAGATGACATAAGAACTCATCTGTGACGACATCATTCCGAATTACACAAAGTGGATATGACATGGTGAATTGCCAGACATGCAGCCAGCGACAGAAACTGTGTCGGTTGATGTGAACAATGAGAATCGTATAGAAGATATGATACGCGACCTGAGAGAGGGAGAAGAAAGTTTTCCCCAAGCACATACATCAACATATTCAAAATTGGAGACTGTTTCAAAGATCCCTTGTATGCTGATTGCACCTCCTTCACACGATTGTCGGCAGTGTTGTCTTTGGTAAACTTGAAGGTCAGATTTGGACGGAGTGACAAAAGCTTCACAGAATTGCTTGTATTGTTAAAGAAAATGCTTCCTGAAGAGAACACGCTGCCCAAGACTCATTATGAAGCAAAAAAGATTTTATGTCCTATGAGTATGCAATACCGGAAAATTCATGCATGCCCTAATGATGCATACTGTACCGATATGAGTATGCGGATTTGCGCAGCTGTCCCACTTGTGGGTCCCCTATATACAAATTAATTGACGATGACGGCAATGATAAAACAAACTCATTCAGCGGTCGGCCTGCAAAAGTCTATTGGTATCTTCCCATAATTTCAAGGTTTAAGCGGTTGTTTGCTAATGCAAATGATGCCAAAAACCTTACTTGACATGCATATGGGAGGAATAATGATGGAAATCTCTGACACCCGCCGATTCTCCTCAATGGAAGGCAATTGATCGAATGTACCCACATTTTGCCAACGACCCAAGAAACCTAAGGCTTGCGCTAGCTTCTGACGGTATGAATCCTTTTGGTAGCATATCCACTAACCACAGTTCATGGTCAGTATTGGTTATGATTTACAACCTGCATCCTTTGTTGTGCATGAAGCGAAAATATATTATGTTGTCTATGATGATAGCGGGTCCACGACAACCAAGAAATGATACTGATGTGTATTTGGCGCTGTTGATTGAAGACTTGAAACAAATGTGGGTTGATGTCTTTGATAGGGATCTGTAGGAAACTTTCAGGTTACATGTCATGGTGTTCTGTACAATTAATGTCTTTCCAGCATACGAGAATTTGAGTGAATATAGTGTCAAAAGACATCACGCATGTCCTATATGTGAAAAACATACTAGCTTTGTCCAACTAAAACATGGAAAGAAAACAATATATACAAGACATCGTAGATTCCTCCAATCCTATCACCCAAATCGACGATTGAAGAAGGCTTTTTATGGTTGCCCGGAGAATGAAATGGCTCCTACACCGTTAGCAGGCAAAGAAGTATATGATCGTGTGAAGGACATCATGACTGTTTTTGGGAAAACCCAAAAGAAAGATGCAGCTGACAAGCAAATTTGGAAGAAAAAATCCATATTTTTTTTATCTTCCGTGTTGGTCCGATTTGGATGTCAGACATTGCATAGACCTAATGCATGTTGAGAAAAATGTTTGCGATAGTTTGATTGACACCCTATTGAACATTTAAGGGAAGACAAAGGATAATTTGAAATCTCAGCAAGATTTGGTTGAGATGGGTATACGACACCAATTGCATCCAATTGAACAGGTTGACAAACATATCTGACCCCTGCAAGCCACACTTTGTCTACAAGAGAAAAAAACCAATTTTGTCAGTGTTTGCGGACAATAAAGGTCCCACAAGGATACTCTTCTAATATAAAGAGTCTTGTATCCGTGAAGGAGTTGAAATTGGTAGGGTTGAAGTCCCACGATTGTCATGTGTTGATGCAACAAATATTGTCTATTGCTATATGTGGTATATTGCCTGAAAAAGTTAGGGTTGCAATTACTCGTTTGTGCGTCTTGTTTAATGCATTTTGTAACAAAGTCATTGACCCGAACCAGTTAGATGATTTGGAGAACGAGGCTGTCGTTGTCCTTTGTCAGTTGGAGATGTTTTTTCCTCCATCTTTTTTTTGATATAATGGTCCACTTAATTATTCACTTAGTCAGTGAGATAAGGTTGTGTGGTCCAGTTTTTCTTCGGTGGATGTATCTTGTTGAGCGTTATATAAAAGTGTTAAAAAGTTATACCAAGAATCAATACCATTCAGAGGCTTCCATTGTTGAAAGATATGTTGCCGAAGAAAGTATTGAGTTTTGTTCTGAGTACATGGATGCACTTAAACCTGTTGGGATTCCACAAAGTCGTCATCAGCTATCAGTGGAAGGTAAGGGAACAAGGGGATACAATGTAGTAACACTTAGTCGACAACAGGTTGTACAAGTACATTTGTATGTTTTGAATAACAAAAGATGTTTTGCCTTACATAGAAAGACACAAACAATATTTGCAAGAGTGTCACCCAAGAATGAACTTCATGAAGGTGTTACAAGAACATAATATGACTTTTGTTACTTGGTTTAAAGAACAAATACTTGCTGATGACAGTGCCTCGAAGACGTTAAGACTGTTAGCTGTTGACCCGAATCTAAACGTTCCCACTTGGAAGGGGTGCGACATCAACAACTGTTCCTTCTACACAAAATCACAAGATGATCATAGTAATGTCCAAAATAGTGGGGCCAGTGTCGATGTCGATTCAGAGCACCTTTGTGGTCCATCTGATAACAATCCGATTCGAGCTACGATGTCTTACTTTTGAGTTATTCAAGAAATATGGGAGCTTGATTATACTGCATTTAGAGTACCTGTGTTCAAGTGTCAGTGGGTAAACGGTAATATTGGTATACATCAAGATCGATTTGGATTTACATTAGTAGAACTGGGCAAGGTTGGTTACAAGGACGAGCCTTTTATAATGGCAGAACAAGCCAGATAGGTGTTTTATGTCCAGGATTTGTGCGATGGAAGATTTTTTGTGGTGTTACGTGGAAGAACGTCGACCATGAGTAACCAAAATGATGAAGGTACAGTTGAAATTAGTGACACCTGCTTTCTCAACACGGATACCTTCCGTTGTTGAAGACTAAGAGGTTGACGATGAACATGCAATTCGTGTCGATCATGATGAAGGTTTATGGGAGAACATTCATACGTAATTGCGGCATATTCAAGTAATGGTTTTATGTACGAAAATAACAAACAATATAACAATGTTTGTCTTCATTAATTACATTACATTACAAATATTTTATTGTTGAAAGATATACATTTTAATATACTTATGTTTTTCAGATTGATGACAACACCGCCTTTATCCCCTCGTAATTCAAACGATTGTTCACAAGTCACATCTACGAGGAGTAGACAATCCACCAAGCTAAGAAGGTTGACATTGAGAACCTTGGATGAGGCTAGGCCAACGGTAAATGTCAACCCTAATACTGGGAGAGGATCTGGCAACAACAAAGACAAGTTCCACAGCTATCTTGGTGTCGTTGCAAGAGAGAAGATTCCTATAACCCATTGCAATTGGAAAGATGTACCGGACTCCTTAAAGGATCTAGTATGGGATGATATTTTGGTATGCGTGTTTAATAAGTCTTTGTTTGATGTTCTTAAACTCACTTTACAATTTTGTTTCATTCGTTGGTGCAGACAAAATTTGATATCCCGGAACATGCCAAAGCAAAGAAGAAGGTTATCGCATTGGTTGGCACTAGATGGAGACAATTTAAGTCTAGCCTAACTACTAAATACATCTATGCTGACCCAAACCGCCAATGAAAAGACGACCCGTCAGTTGTGTATGGCCTGGACACACACACATTGGAGCAATTTGTTGAAAGCCGAAAATCCCTAAACTGGCAGGTAAACAAAAAAATTATTGTTTCACATAAATGAAAAGACATTGTGAATGATATGTGATTGAAAGTAGGATACTGAAGACTACTCTTTATTGCAGGGAGTTAGGAAAAAAACCCAAAAAACTCGGAAATTGAATGACTGCCCACATGTTTTATCGTGTGGGGGTTATGATTTGCTTGAAAAGAAGCTTATGGAGGAAAAGATTAAGAAACAGCAACAAGATGCGATGAATACTGAAGATTCATCATCCGTCACGCATCCTCCTTCTCCCATTCCAAGACAACTGAAGTGGAAGATTGCCCGAACCAAAAAATTTGGTCGTATGACATCTCTGGCCGCATAAGAAATAGCGGAAAAAATTGTGAGTTCTTGCAATTTGTTAATTTGCAACATTCATTAGCATAACATGTCAAATTAAGTGACCTATTCGTTTCATGAATGCAATACTCTTTAGAAGAACAAGCCACACAAGGCGCATTTGTTCCCAAGGCCAACATGACATACTAAATACTGCCATCGGATAAAAGGATCGTCTTGGTCGTGTTCGCGGAGATGGGACAGGTGTGACAACCAAGCAATACTTTGGACGCAGTTCAGTGCCTCTAGTGGTTCTTCTGCATCCATCACTCCAGACAATTGGCTGAAATAATCAAAAACCTTGAGGAAGAATGCAAGCGAGAGTTAAAGGAAGAAATAAAACTTGAGTTGTCTCAAATGGGTTCACCAATGTCACATTCAGTTCAGCAAATATAGAAAAAGTAGTGGCAAGAGTTAGCTCAAAGGGGAGTTGTGCGGAAAATGAAGTCAACCCCATACACGTCTAGCCACTACTTTTTCTATATCTACTGAACTGGATGTGACATTGGTGAGCTCATTTGAGACAACTCAAGTTTTATTTCTTTCTTTAACTCTCGCTTGCATTCTTCCTTAAGGTTTTTGATTATTTCAGCCAATTGTTCTAGAGTGATGGATGCAGAAGAACCACTAGAGGCACGTGAACTGCGTCCAAAGTATTGCTTGATTGTCACACCTGTCCCTTCTCCGCGAATACGACCAGGGGATCCTTTTTTCCGATGGCAGTATTTAGTATGTCATGTTGGCCTTGGGGAACAAAATGCGCCTTGTGTGGCTTGTTCTTCTAAAGAGCCCTGCGTTCATGAAATGAATAGGTCACTTAATTTGACATGTTATGCTAATGAATGTTGCAAATTAACGAATTGCAAGAACTCACAAATTTTTCCGCTATTTCTTGTGCGGCCAGAGATGTCATACAACCAAATTTTTTGGTTTGGGCCATCTTCTACTTCAGCTGTCTTGGAATGAGAGAAGGAGGATGCGTGACGGATGATGAATCTTCGGTATTCATCGCATCTTGTTGCTGTTTCTTAATCTTTTCCTCCATAAGCTTCTTTTCAAACAAATCATAGCTCCCACGCGACAAAACATGTGGGCAGTCATTCAATTTCTGAGTTTTTTGGGCTTTTTTCCTAACTCCCTGTAATAAAGAGTAGTCTTCAGTATCATATTTTCAATCCCATATCATTCCCAATGTCTTTTCATTTATGTGAAACAATAATTTTTTTGTTTACCTGTCAGTTTAGAGATTTTCGACTTTCAACAAATTGCTCAAATGTGTGTGTCCAGACTATACACAACTGACGGGTCGTCTTTTCATTGGCGGTTTGGGTCAACATAGATGTATTTAGTAGTTAGGCTAGACTTAAATTGTCTCCATCTAGTGCCAACCAATGCCATAACCTTCTTATTTGCTTTGGCATGTTTCGGGATATCAAATTTTGCCTGCACCAACGAATGAAACAAAATTGTAAAGTGAGTTTAAGAACATCAAACAAAGACTTACTAAGCACGTATACTAAAATATCATCCCATACTAGATCCTTTAAGGAGTCCGGTACATCTTTCCAATTGCAATGGGTTATAGGAATCTTCTTTCTTGCAACGACACCAAGATAGCTGTGGAACTTGTCTTTGTTGTTACCAGATCCTCTCCTAGTATTAGGGTTGACATTTACCGTTGGCCTAGCCTCATCCAAGGTTTTCAATGTCAACCTTCTTAGCTTGGTGGATTGTCTAGTCCTCGTAGATGTGGCCTGTGAACAATCGTTTGAATTACGAGGGGATAAAGGAGGTGTTGCCATCAATATGAAAAACATAAGTATATTAAAATGTATATCTTTCAACAATAAAATATTTGTAATGTAATGTAATTAATGAAGATAAGCATTGTTATATTGTTTGTTATTTTGTACATAAAACCATTACTTGAATATGCCGCAATTACGTATGAATGTTAACCTTCATCATGATCAACACGAATTGCATGTTCATCGTTAACCTCTTGGTCTTCAACAACAGAAGGTATTTGTGTTGAGAAAGCAGGTGTCGCTAATTTCAACTATACCTTCATCATTTTGGTTACTTATGGGCGACGTTCTTTCACGTAACACCACATAAAATCTTCCATCGCACGGATCCTGAACATAAAACACCTGTCTGGCTTGTTTTGCCATTATAAAAGGCTCGTCCTTGTAACCAACCTTGCCCAGTTCTACTAATGTAAATCCAAATCGATCTTGATGTATACCAGTATTACCGTTTACCACTAGTACTTAAACACAGGTACTTTGAATGCAGTATAATCAAGCTCCCAAATTTCTTGAATAACTCAAAAGTAAGGCATCATAGCTCGAATCGGATTGTTATCAGATGGACCACAAAAGTGTTCTGAATCAACGTCGACACTAACCCCACTATTCTAGACATTACTATGATCGTCTTGTGATTTTGTGTAGAAGGAACAGTTGTTGATGTCGTACCCCTTCCAAGTGGGAACGTTTAGATTCGGGCCAACAACTAACAGTCTTAACTTCTTCGAGGCACTGTCATCAGTAAGTATTTGTTCTTTAAACCAGGTAACAAAAGTTCTATTATGTCCTTGTAACACCTTCATGAAGTTCATTCTTGAGTGACACTCTTGCAAATATTGTTTGTGCCTTCCTATGTAAGGCAAAACATACAAATGTGCTTGTACAACCTGTTGTCGACTAAGTGTTACTACATTGTATCCCTTTGTTCCCTTACCTCCCACTGATAGCTAGTGACGACTTTGTGGAATCCCAACAGGTTTAAGTGCATCAATGTACTCAGAACAAAACTCAATACTTTCTTCGGCAACATATCTTAGTGTTATTCAAAACATTCAATCTGTTCATTAATTGTACATAACACCATGACATGTAACCAAAGTTTCTTACATATGCCTATCAAAGACATCAACCCACATTTGTTTCAAGTCTTCAATCAACGACGCCAAATGCACATCAATATCATTTCCTAGTTGTCGTGGACCCGCTATCATCGTAGACAATATATTTTCGCTTCATGCACAACAAAGGATGCAGGTTGTATATCATAAGCAATACTGGCCATGATTTGTGGTTAGTGGATAGGCTACCAAAAGGATTCATACCATCAAAAGCTAGTGCAAGCCTTAGGTTTCTTGGGTCGTTGGCAAAATGTGGGTACATTCGATCAATTGCCTTCCATTGAGGAGAGTTGGCGGGGTGTCGAAGATTTCCATCATTATTCCTCCCATATACATGCCAAGTAAGGTTTTTGGCATCATTTGCGTTAGCAAACAACCGCTTAAACCTTGAAATTATGGGAAGATACCAATAGACTTTTGCGGGCCGTCCGCTAAATGAGTTTGTTTCATCATTGCCATCATCGTCAATTAATTTGTAACTAGGGGACCCAATGGTGGGACAGCTGCACAAATCCGCATACTCATGTCGATACAGTATGCATCATTAGGGCATGCATGAATTTTCTGGTATTGCATACCCATAGGACATAAAATCTTCTGTACTTCGTAATGAGTCTTGGGCAGCGTGTTCTCTTCAGGAAACATTTTCTTTAACAATACAAGCAATTCTGTGAAGCTTTTGTCACTCCATCTAAATCTGGCCTTCAAGATTACCAAAGACAACACTGCCGACAACCATGTGAAGGAGGTGCAATTAGCATACAAAGGGATCTTTGAATCAGTCTCCAGTTTTGAATATGTCGATGTATGTGCTTGGCGAACACTTCTCCATTTCTCAGATCGCGTATCATATCTTCTATACGATTCTCATTGTTCACATCAACCGACACAGTTTCTGTCGCTGGCTGCATGTCTGGCAATTCACCATGTCATATCCACTTTGTGTAATTCGGAATGATGTCGTCGCATATTAGATGAGTTCTTATGTCATCTATGGTTTGGCGTCTCCATTCACACATTTCACATAAGGATAAAAAAATTTGCCCCTCAAAGATGGTGCATTTCGGGTGGTAAATTGAAGAAATTGTTCAACACCAATTTCATACTCATTCGTAATACGTGGTGCTTTCATCCAACTACGATCCATGTTTTCCATATAAAAAACTTATATGGATGCAAATGTGTGTCATGTTTACAAACAGGTGTGGCCCTATCCCATTGAAAAAGTAGTATTTTATGCAACATTCATACATTTACATTACATAAGGTTTGATATATTCAATGAAATTTCGGCAGCATTTCACATTGGTCTCCGAGTACACGACAACATAGCAGAGGTTTTATTCAGCCGCAATCTGTATGTACCTAGAGATTAAAGCAAATTGCAGATGACCGAAATTTCATTTAATATAAAAAACCATATGTAATGTCAATGTACTCATGTTGCATTACTTCCCAAACTCTCCAAACGGATAATGTCAATGTACTCATGTTGCATTAGTTCCCAAGCTATCCCATTGAAGAAGTAGTATTTTATCCAACATTCATACATTTACATTACATAAGGTTTGATTATTTAATGAAATTTCGGCAGCATTTCACATTGGTCTCTGAGTACACGACAACTTAGCAGAGGTTTTATTCAGCCGCAATCTGTATTACCCGGAGATCAAAGCAAATTGCAGATGACCGAAATTTCATTAAATATAAAAAACCATATGTAATGTCGATGTACTCATGTTGCATTACTTCCCAAACTGTACAAACGGATAATTCAAGATTCAATTCAACGATTAATCCAAACTATCCATATTAATCATTGAGTTGAACCTTAAACGGGAAACTAAGGTTATACAGTGTAATGCATGTTGTAATAAATAAACTACACAACTGACACAATGATAGAAAGTAGGACAATAATTTAATATTCATAAAAAATACCTGAAAATTTGGAGTATTTGATTGATTATACGGCTTGATGTAATTGAACTTGTATAAATGAGTTTTGTATCAGCTACCAAAAGAAGGTTGTTTGAGGTAACCGAGTCGATAACTTGGACCTAAAACAACAAACAAAATTTTATTTAAAACAATGTTTAACACACCTTTATATATATATATATATATATATTATATATATATATATATATATATAGTGTTCAACTACCTACAACTCCTTTTTCTATTTTTTCATTATTTTGTTTTTTTAAGTACAAAGCAGTGCTTGCTTGTCTCTTTTTAGGTTGTTTATGGCCAAATATATATTCAACAAGTACTTTTTTTATAATCAATTTTATGAACGTAAAAATGAAATAGTGGAGGGGGGCTTAAAGTCAATTGTTGGATGTGTCTAAAGGCAAAGAGAAAGGGTTTTGTTTATACACTGTCTTGCATTTTAAATACTGTAGCTTGTGTAGGGACTTAAAGTCAATTGTTGGATGTGTCTAATGGCAAAGTCATCTCTAACCAAACCAGCAGAAGAAGTATTGGTGGGACCATCACCACTACTATGGCATAGACGTGAGACCAACCTTCCATTATGGTGCACACTAAGATGTAGGGAACTAAGATGATCAAGTTCTACCTATATTTTAGGGACTTCACCTTCTAATACATTTGCATATAGAGAGAGCCCCTGAAGGTGAGAAGGTTTAGATAGTTCTGGAGGAAAGGTTCCCTTAACACTTATTTTCAGAAAGGGATAAAGTGACATGTTGATTCAACTTTCCAAACTCTGGTGGAATTGGTCCTATGAAAGAATTTGCATCCAGTTGCAGTTATAAAGGTCATCTTGGATATCCCCAGTCAATTTATTTGATGTAAGAGACAGGAAAATAAGATTAGGTGACCTTCAAAAGCCCTCAGGAATTTTCCTAGTTAAAGCATTAAAAGACAAACTTACATTTACAAGACTAGTAATGTTGGTAATGCTAGCGGGAATGGATTCGTGAAATTTGTTGGAGTTTAAAACAACAAACTTCATATTATGTTCGACACCCAAGTTTGGAGGAAGTTCACCTTGAAGGAGATTCTGGCTCATTCACAGCTATGTCAAGTTTGTCAAGTATGTTATTGATGAAGCGATTTTCCTAGTAAACTTGTTTAAATGCATGGTTAGAACTTCCAAGGAATTCATGGATCCAATCTTAAACGAAATTGTTCCCTCTAAGTTATTCTGTGCGAGACCTAAATTTGTTAATGAATTAAAGTGGAATTTGGAGGATGGAATGATGGAATGGTGGAATTCAAGTTATTCCGATGTAACTTCAATGTCCCTAACTAAACTAAATTTCCTAGCTCAAGAGGAATACTTCCGAAAAGCTTATTATCGGAAAACTCAAGGCTGAAAAGTTTGCTACACTTACCAAGCTCAGAATATTTATAAGTACTAAATAGGGCAATTGAGAAAGGGGCTCAAAAACTTAAGACTGCTGAAGAACATTGTGATATGTTGGAGAAATGAAATCAATCTCTTCGACTAGAGGATCAAAATCTGTTGCAAAATATAGCTATGAAGGATCAAGCACTTTTACAAAAGCATGCTGAGATAGAGAGGCTCCAGACTCTAATGCATGAAGAGTATTCTCACTTTCTTGAAATTGAATCCACTCTACAAACTCTGCAAAAGTTGTACTCTAAGTCACAACATGAGCAAGGAAGTCTGGTAGTGGAGCTTAAATATGGGCTCCAATTGTTTAAGGATTTGGAGCTTCCGAAATAGGGTGTTTTTGAGGAAGAAATGCAAGAGAATATGGAAGAAAACAGGATCCTGACTGAACTTACTTTCTCTTCGTCTAGGTCACTCTTAAGAAGACAACAAACGAAAATCTCTAAATTAAAGGAGATCAAAGAGAAACTGGAGGTTAAATCAACTGACTTGGCAGAATTCTGTAGGTTGCTAAACTAAGTTAGATTAGCCAAATAGTAGCCGCATGCACTTTCACAAAGGCTGTAATTGCTCTAAAATACATTGCTTACAGGAGCTGTCTTTTTTTTTCCATTTTTGGTTCTTATTTTCTTATCTTGTAGGTGTTATCGGAGGAGAAAAAGTTACAAACATGGCCTTATACCATAAGGTGAAACATATAACCAATTAATTCAATCGACAATATTACAAGACCAGGACCCTAGCTAAGGTAAACAGCATTAGTACATAATTCTAAACCAAAGTCGAGATAGAACAATTATAGAAAAGAATAAAATCCTGAAACTCCATACGAACCCTAAACTAAAAACACTAAATTTATAAATAAAATCTCACACCTTGCGCAAGTAGACAACCTAAAAGGGAAGTCTTCGAATGTGTGTGCAGCCATGTATTGAAATAAGATTCGTGCAGAATGAGAATGTGTAGTGACTACAAACACCACAAGCACGACGCATTACCTGTATGGACGGAGACAAGACTGCGACCAAGCACAACTAACGCTCGCGATGATGACTACACCTGAGTTGACGACGTACGACGAAATGTGGGTTCCTATGGAGGTTCACGATAGTAGTGACGGGGTGGAGCCTGTAGCTCAGAGGATTAGAGCACGTGGCTACAAACCACGGTGTCGGGGGTTCGAATCCCTATATAATTTAATATAAAAATAAAATTTACGTTACCAGAAAAAAAGAGAATGAGCCATAAAAAAAGACATTTTGATATTATCTGATTTTTTTAATTTCATAACAAATTTGATAATTCTCTGCTTCATTTTTTCCCTCCAGTTGTTTCAATTCGTCAATAAAACAAAGGTCACACCAACAACCAAAATGAAGACGATTTTCGTTAGTATGGACTAGCGTCGTTTTGAGTTTTGTTCTTACAAACGAAGACAATTATATATGATACCCGTCGTCGTTTTGAAGAAACAAAAACACATCATCATGAAGCACTAAGAAACCACGTCGATTTTTTCCAAAAACGTCGTTGTGTTGACGTTTCAAAGACGGTTATTTCACAACCGTCTTTGTAATTGGCAAACTATTTACAAAATTGCCACCACCTCACTTACGACGACGGTTTCGCAACAATCGACTTAAATTGGGCGTCGTAAAATGCAGCTTTTCTAGTAGTGAGATCATTAGGCTTCTTATTGCAACTTTTATTTGAATGGACATCTTCGATATTTTAATTTTCTTTCTACATCGTGTTAGAAAAAATATTTGTAAGTGAGCTCATGCAAAAATTTACAATGTTTGTTGTACTGGTAGATAGGTTTGTAATTTAGTCAATGCATGTGCAGGATCAAAATTCTAATACAGAGAATTGCAGTAGGAGATTATCTTAATTGTTTGTTTCAACATCAGGAAATCGCACTTACCACATATATTTGAAAAAAATATAGGAATATTTCAATACGACCAAGAGGGGGGTGAATTGGTTGAACCTTGGTATTTAAAAATTTTGTAATCAGAGTTTCCACAGGATCTTTATCACTTTAAAATTGTTTTGAAATCAACAATCTTATATTCAATCACATTCCTTTGTCAAGAAAATCAATAGACAATTGAAATCTTTTCTGTGCAAATAATTTGATTCACAAATCAAAGCAATTAGGAGATGAAGAGATTAGAATAAAGATCAACCACAATTTTATACTGGTTCACTTCAAACACTATGAAGCTACATCCAGTTCTTCCACTCAACACTAGAATGGAGTTCCACTATTGCGAATAATATTCTTACAAGATATTACAAGCCTCTCTTTATCAACCCTAGATAAAGTTCAGAGATCTAAAACATATTAGATCCTTAGAGACCAACCCCACTGAGAACACTCTTAGAAACACCTAGAGAAATCCTATCTATAGTTATCATGCAAGAAACCCATTTACAATAAGCCAATCTTTACAGAATTTGAATTACAGAGATACAACAGCAAAGTTTAAGGAAAGAAGTCACCTGATGATCCAATGAATGATGTACATATGAATGATTAAATCAGGTTGTATGTTGAAAACAGATTCAGAACAATGTTTCCTTAAGACTTTGAAAAGAACCTTTTTGCTTTTACATCAATTTAACAACTCATGAATGTATTATGAAAGCAAGAACCTTATGAACCCAGAGAATCACTAAAGAGTGTTTGAAAAGCCTTTGAATACTCAGTAATACGACTTGGTCAAGTTAGAAAAACAGCTGAGCCAAGGTTCTATTTATAACAAACTTTAGTAATCGTTGGTAATCGATTAAATACGCTCCTGTAATCGATTATTTTACTTATATAATCGATTAAATCAAGCTTGTAATCGATTAATGTGTTCATAAAAATTTTGGGTATGATTTTTAATCAAAATAATCGATTATTACGATGAGTAATCGATTACACCAGAAGGATGTTCAATAATGAAAGCACTATGTAATCGATTACATCCTTAGGTAATCGATTAAACCAGGAAGGTGTATAAAACAGGTTTGAACTAAGTAATCGATTATAATCACTGGTAATCGATTAAGCCAGAAAGCTTCTAAGCCAAGAGATGCATTGGGTAATCGATTATGACAGAAAAGCATATAGGCATATCATATGATGTAATCGATTACTATCTTGGGTAATCGATTATGACAAAAAGATGATTTTAAGTTTTGTCTAAGGTAATCGATTACTGCTCTTTGGTAATCGATTACAATGTTCATCAAGGCAGTTTAAGTGAATCAAGTAAAAATAATCGATTAACCCGACATGTAATCGATTACATTGTTCTTGAAAGGTTTTCCAGAAAATACAAAGATCAAAATAATCGATTGTTTTATTGAAATAATCGATTATACCAGAAAGAAACTTATTTTTCCAAAACCTTATGATTTGATTTAAAAACTTATGCAATTTTATCAAAGCCTTATGAACTCTTTTTCATAACCACATAGATTCAATGAATGATATGAATGCAATGCACTTGGATCACCAGAAATGCTTTCTTCCTTTTACATTCAATCACAAATTAATCTTCAAGGCTTCATGGCATGTTGAAAGTTCAAAACCTTCCTTCTTGAATCAATTTATCCTTTGTGCTTCAAGTGGCTCCCCCTCAATTCA
>PYAF01003871.1:84273-98287 GCA_007407185.1 Glycine tomentella
TGAACTCTTTTTCATAACCACATAGATTCAATGAATGATATGAATGCAATGCACTTGGATCACCAGAAATGCTTTCTTCCTTTTACATTCAATCACAAATTAATCTTCAAGGCTTCATGGCATGTTGAAAGTTCAAAACCTTCCTTCTTGAATCAATTTATCCTTTGTGCTTCAAGTGGCTCCCCCTCAATTCAACAATATTTGGATAAACTTTTCCATAAACATTTTGAGAAAATAAATAAATTTATAAGCTAAAATTAACTTGTGTATAAATTAAAAGTCATCTTTTAGAAAAACTAATGTAAAAAAACTATTATAAATAAGTTTATATATATGCTAATTTTAACTTAGGAAGAAACTTATTTTATTTTTCATTCTTATTTTTTGCTCTTAATAGGGCTTATAGAGAAGTTTTCCCTAGAAGACTGTTGGGATTCTTGGTGATGGCTGTGGTTCATTGCTAGAAATTAGAACCTAATATGGGTAGTGACTAAGATGCAGGTTGTGGTTGATTTATATCCTACATGGCACATTGGTCTGATTTTCCTTTCTAATGTGTGAATTGCGAAGGCATCCATGCTCACCTGTTATATCTTCATTCTATCACTTTACTATGACTTTATTAATATTTGCTTGAGTTTCTTTTGTACATCTACATTTGTTGTTTCACTTAATGCTTGCTTCAGGAATAAAAGTCAACTTCAAAACCATCATTTGCATATTGCTTTGTACAAGACTAAATTTTTCATTTGCTGTCAATGTGTATGAAAGAAGATGATTACGTGCCTATTTCATTGACTAATCAAAATTATATACATCATTACAAGATCAACACTAGGCTATGATTAAGCTGATTAAGTTATAATTACGAAAGTGATGATTACAGAAGCTAATTATGCACTTGCCTAATACAAGATTATTTACATATTTACATTAATGCTTAATAAAACCAATGGAAGCCCTTTCATGAAAATATCTCAAAATTTGATAACACGACGAGATATGTAAGGCACATACTTGTCCATGAGCAACCTTTTTGCGAACAAAATGAATATTCATTTCAAAATGTTTAGTGCACTGGTGTTGAATAGGATTGCCAGAAAGATAAATCGCACTAACATTATCACTGTAGACCAATGTAGCTTTTTGAATAGGACAATGAAGCTCCAGAAGAAGATTTCTTAACCAATAGGACTTAGAAACTACATTCACGACCCCTCAGTATTAGGCTTCTGCACTAGAATGAGATAAAATAGCTTGTCGTTTAGAGGACCAAGAGATCAAATTATCACCAAGAAAAACACAATAACTAGATGTCAAATGTCTGGTATCTGGACATCCACCCCAATCAAACATCAGTATAAGAATGGAGAGTGGTTGTTAAGGATGGATAAAAATGCAACCCATAATTTAGAGTGCCCTAAATTTAGCGTATAATTCACTTGAGAGCATGCATGTGTTCCTCCATCTGATTATGCATGAATAAGAAAAGTTGTTGCACAACATATGATATGTCGAGCCTCGTGAAGGTTAGATATTAGAGGGCACTTGCAAGGCTATGATAATGCGATGTATCATCATAAGGTGTGCTAGAAGTAGCACTCAACTTTGGTTTAGTATCAACCAGAGTCGTAGTTGGCTTACAAGAAGACATGCCAGCTGGTTCGATGATTTCTTCTACATACTTTTTCTGAGATAAAAATAGACCACCTGCATGACGAGTTAAAAGCTAAACCCAAGAAATAACTCACTGGCCCCAAGTCTTTCATGGCAAATTCTAAAATGAGATGTGACATGATAGACTAGCGAAGATCATTAGAGGAGGCAGTTAATATAATATCATCCACATATAGAAGAATGTAAACCATATGAGTACCTTTACTGTAGATGAAAAGAGAGTGATTTGACTTGCTGTGAAAGAACCCAATAGTGAAAATATAATCAACAAATCGCTTGTACCAGGCCCGAGGAGCTTGCTTCAGCCCATACAAAGATTTCTTCAACAGATAGACATAATCAGGATGATTTGGGTCCCTAAAACCCATGGGCTGGTGCATATACATAGTTTCTTTCAATTATCCATGCAAAAATGCATTTTTAATGTCAAGTTAATATACATGCCAAGCTTTTGAGAGAGCAAGACTGAGGACAGTATGAATAGTCACCGGTTTGACCAACAGACTAAAGGTTTCACCACAATCCACGCAACCTGTTGAGATATACCATCACCTACAAGTCGGGCTTTATGCCTCTTAAAAGAATCATTAGATTTTTCTTTATGTATAAAAATCTACATAGACCGAATAATATTCACATCAACCGGATGGGGCACCAACTGCCACATCTTATTTTTAATAAGAGCATTATATTCATCATCCATAGTCATTTTCCAATTTAGGTCTTTAAGGGCCAACACGGGATTATGAGGAAGAGGTGATTTTGTGATATGTGTAAGAAGGCCGTACTTTTTGTTTGGTTTGACAATCCCATATTGACTATGTGTGACTCGCCTTTGGGCCAAATTTGGAGTAGGATGAGTTGGGGTTGGTCTTATGGGCTGAAAGGTGGGGGGAGCAGCTGACCTATTAGTAGGTGGAGTTGAAGTTGGGATGGGAGAATGTGTTTCAGCTTGCTGAGGAGATGGGGGTGGAGTTTGTTAGGTTTAAGGAGTTGGGCTGGTTTTTAAATGGTGGAGTAAATAGGGAGACAGCCCATCATCCAAAAATTCATATGAATGGTTTGTTGGAGTGTGCAACTTAACGAACAGAAATTAGGGTTCATCAAAGATTACATGAAGACTTATTATGATTTTGTTTAAGGACAAATCGTAGCATTTGTAGCCATGGTGATTAGATGGGTCACCCAAAAAGACACACAGGATGGATTGGGCTTGAAGCTTATTTATAGTGGTGGAGGGAAAGAGGGGATAACATAAGCACCCGAACACCCGAAGATGAGAATAAGTTGGGTCTTGTTGATAGAGAATTTTGAGTGGGGATTGATAGGCTAAACGTTTGCTTGGAAGAATGTTAAGAAGGTATGTTGCCATTTGTCGTGCGTGATGCCAAAATGAAGGTGGTATAGAAGAATGGGCAAGTAGAGTACGGATAATGTTGTTAATGGTTCAGATTTTTCTTTTGGATTTTCCATTTTGTGATGAAGTATGTGAACATATAAGGCGGAAATATAAACCATTAGCTTTACAAAATTCCCAAAATGGCCTATTATCAAATTCTCTACCATTATCACATTGAATGTTCTTTATTTCCCGTTCAAATTGAGTGCGGATGAAATCACTAAAGGATAGGGATGTGGAAAAAACTTGAGACTTGTTACACAAAGGAAATGTCCACAAAAAATTAGAGTAATCATCCAACAAAAGAATATAACATCTATGGCCCGAAGAGCTCAAAACGGGAGATGTCCAAAGATCACTATTGATAATATCAAAAGGCGTAAAAGTGCATGAATTTGAAGCAACAAAAGGTAAATTAACATATTTTCCAAGTGTAACATCCTTCCAATTACTATATTATGCCTAGGTCATAATAAGTAACTAGATGTTAACTTTTTCTAATGTAATATTTTTAACCAAAATCGATTGAGTTACACTTATATATAGAGCCTGTAGAGACTTTTTGGTCTCTTTAGTAAATTACAACTTAGTAATAACTTGTAAATAATATTCCCTACAATAATAGTAATGTTCATATATTACAAAGCATATAACAAAATACTACAAGTCCACAACATTAAAAAAAAAATTTTCCAACTTGTCCTCACTTTGTAGCTCCTCCTTTCGATTTACCTGTCTAGAATGACACGGGAATATACTAAAACAGTGAGAATTCCAAAGAATTCCCAGTAGGTGAAAATTTACTTATCATACAGTGTCATCGTCATCATTCCAGCTACTTCGGTTTATTAAGAAAACATGTGAACAATTTTAGTTGATTTTTAATTTCATAAACATATAACTCGAAGTAGATTCATTTTATTCACAAACACATAAAAATAATTTCATACTTCATAATTAATGCAAGCATCATTTTCGATCATGTCAATGCATAGCTTACCCTTAATATTTTCCTCTTTAATACCCTAAACTAGACAATGAGATCATTACTAGACTTAGGTTGCTCCCGCAGGGTCGTGCTCAGCTCAACTGTATCACCCTTTGGGGTCCCATAGGGTCGTGCTCAGCTTAACTGTATCACCCTTGGGTCAATATGTCTTTCCCGCAGGGTCGTGCTCGGCTTAACCGTATCACCCGTTGGGTACCATCAGGTTCGTGCTCAGCTTAACTGTGTCACCCTGCAGGTATTATCTTTCTTTAGTCTTTCCCTCAGGGTCGTGCTCGGTTTAACCGTATCACCCTTTGGACACCATCAGGGTCGTGCTCAGCTTAACTGTATCACCCTTCAGGTTTTATCTTTTTATCTTTCTTAATGCACATGACATGCTCAAAGACATGTAAAGCTACATGACTTATGTCATACAATTATGTCACAAAACATCAAGATTTCATCATCACAAAAGAAAATCATATAAAAAAACATCATAACAACAAAATTTCTTACTACATATGATTTGGTTCTTCCTATAGTATATACTCATCTAATAGTGATTAAATTCTCATCTTTTAGCATGTTAAACTAGACTTACTAAGCTTTCTAAAAAGGTATTACATGCCTCAATTGGAGTTATAAAACTCTAGATATGATATTTTACACATAGAACTTCAAATATGCTAGCAGTCTCAAAATTCCACACTAACACCTCCTAGTATTTTCACGATTTCAAGCAGTAAACAATCTATTTTTAGCTGAAATTTTTATATGTTATAGTTGACATTTATATCTTTAATACCATATATCATACACCTAATTTGAATAAGAAATAAGAGAGAAATAGATTTTTCAAAACGGATGGCAGAAGCTGTTTGGGTGTGAATAGTTTCGGACAGCTTGAGCTAAAATAATTTTTGGGAATGATTCACAACTTAGTTTGGTCTCATATTTTAGGACAACATAGAGGACATCTCAAGCTTTAAAATTAGTGGTCAAACATCTTGTTTGGTTAAGTATAGAGGGAGATATGAAAATTTCAAAATAGTCCAAAATTCAGCTTACAACCATAAGAATTATCTCAAGAATCAAATGTTAAATGTAACTAACTTTCACCTACCTCAAGTGAGTTTAAATCTTGAAAATAGAATGGATAAATGCCTTCCTTCCTTCCTTCCTTGGGAGAATCCTCTAGAAATGAAGCCTTGATATCCTTCTTCTAAGCTTGTCAAAACTCTTCCTAAGGTTGCTAGATTTCTCACGAAATTTTGTCAAGATGGTGGAGTTTCTTTCTTTCTTGTTTTAGGCTTAGAAAAGAGAAAGATGAAAATTAAATGAAAGGGATTCAAGGGAGGGTTTCACGTGAGAGAGAGATGTAGGAAGTGTCTTGAAAATGAATTCAAAGCTTTCATTCTTTATATAGTAGTTGGAAGCTAAAAAATCTCCTAAGTCATTATGGCCTTACTTTCCAAGTGGCCAAATCATAAAGGCTATTGATTCACCTTCATCCAAGTGTCCTAACTCTTGAAGGTTCTCAATAATTCTCCTTCCTTCTTGTATTTTCGTGGAGTAGCTTGCCAATGAAGGGTTTTTATGCTTTTTCTTTCATTCTTGAGTTTATCCCAAACCTGTTTTAGTAAAATTCTAATTCTAGATTTGTTAACCGTTGGATCTCTTTAAAATTTTAAAGGTACACTACTATCCCACATATGTAACTTTTGACCGTTGGGATTGTTGAAATAATGTCTAGAGCTATCCACGTGTTCTACCAAAGGAGATAAGAGAAAATTTTTCTTCTCATCTTGTACACATGTTCCAAGTGTCCACCACTTGTCTTCTTCATGAAGCTTGCCTTTACAAGTGGCTTATTCATAAATCTTCTCCCCTTTTCTACATCATTCCACACGTGAACTTCAAGCTTAAGGGGTAGGATGACAAGTTTTTCTTCCTTTTATGCCATTATATATCATTTCTGATGCTAAAGTAAAATCTAATTCCCACTTATGGTAATTCCTTGTATAAGTTAAATTTAATTTGAATTCTTTCACCTAAATAATATGAAATAATAGAATCCTAGAGATCTCCAAAAATTATCTTCAATAACTTATAACCAATTCTACAGAGTACCATACAGACCTCAAGCATAAGATTGTCCTTATCTTAATTCCAATTGGTCTATTCTTCTTCTGACCATCAAAACTACTAAACCATTTTATTGGATAAATTTGAACATCCTATAATTGAGAGAAAATTTCACAGAATCTCAAAGGGTATCTGTTCATTTCTGGCCTGAAGGGTATTATGGTAAATTCATCATTCATCCTAGGGGTATATTTGTCATTTCAATCATAAAATATTTAGTCAAAAATATCTAAGGGTATTCTTGTCATTTCCAAAATATCCAAGGGCATTTATGTAATTTTCCTCCTTGAAATATCTAACTAAAATATCTAGGGGCATTTTGGTAATTTTTAAAAATATCCAGGGGTATTTATGTAATTTTAACTTTAAGGGCATTTTTGTAATTTATGGTTTTAAGGGAAGGGCAATATGGTCATTTCTCTTCAACTAAATTTTTTTTTATCCAAGTATCATCATACTTCCACAATTAAACAAGAATTCAAGATATAATTTTGAGGATGTTACACCAAGCGGTCAAGAATGAAAAACATGATAATTACTAGTCTTATTACATTCAATAGATTTATTTAGCCTAAAAGAGTCAAAAAATAGAGGCTCTTGGATGACCTAATCGTTCATGCCATAAAGATGGTGCTAAAGCTGCAAAAGTTTATGGTAATATGGCTTGATTTGTGGTGGTTTTGGTGGTGATGGGATAAAGCTCGCCCTGACTATCATATCTCATTAGATGCTTCCCCGTTTGGAAATCCTTCACAGAAAACCCAAAGAGGTCAAATTCAACAGAAACGAAGCCATCGACAGTAAATTTTTGAACTGACTCTAAGTTTTTAATAAGTTGGGGAGCATGAAGGACATTTTTTAGAGATAAATGAGGGTTCGGGGAAGACAAGTTTGTGTGACCATAACCACGAATTGGAATTGAATGACCATTTTCGACAATTATATGACGATCAATATTGCTCAAATTAAAATAAGCCGAGAGATTACCTTGCAAGGACTTCATGTGAGAGGTGGCACCAATGTCCATATATCAATTTGAGTCTGGAGGAGTAAGCCATAATGTGTGCATTTCCTGCTCGATGTCAGTTGGTGTAGGAGTTGTGGCAGAAAAGGCCTGCTGAGGTCTGGCATCAAAGCAATAGACATATTATGCTTATTAATCAATATTATGTTTATTATTATGTTTATTCTAACTTATGTTTGTTTTCCTATTTTTTAAATGTTTACTATAATGTTATGCTTGCAACGATTAAAAAAGGGAAAAAGGATGAAGATTAAATTATATTTTGGGTAAATAATCATTTTCTTCTCTGAATGTGTAGAGCGCTGACAAATTCATTCCTGAATGTGTCATGTAGACTCTTTCATTAATCGTAAAACGGACGACAGTTAACAGATGGATAGATTTGTTGCACTTTTTTCACTTTCGGGGACTAAAATTTGAATTTTCATCTTTTGGGGATGCATTTGTCAGTGCTCTACACATTTAGAAACAAAAATTATTATTTACCTTAAAAATACGCAATTGCCAATAATGGGGATTCTATTTACACTACTTTTTTCTATTTGCATCCCTCCACTTTTTTGTATTTTTTTTTAAAAAAAAATACTTTTCTCTCGAAAACTAGTTAATTTCTAGAATACATTTTTTTGGAATTAGTCAATGTAGCCATCCATGCAGGAGGCACCATGATGGGTGGGCAATAGTGAGCATGATCTGATGAAGCCTTAGAAAAATGAAATAACTTGAAAAGGTGTGTGGCTTCTTTCACATGGTTGCATATTGCATCCAGAGGATGCATGCATGTCTTGCATATTAGAGCTCTAGACAACCTCTCATGGATAAGCACGAGTTATCCGCTCAGTGTGTTTTTTCTTTCTTTCTAAAAATAAAGTAAAAAATCATGAGATTAACTCTATCAATAAAGATCATCAAAATAAGTTTTGTCTCTTCCAACAAAATCTTCTCTGTAAAGATCATCAAAATAAGTTTTGTCTCTTCTAACAAAATCTTCTCTGTAGCACGACCAAGAAATCAAATTTTCATCAACATACTTAAAGAATCCAACCTCTATCAATAAAGTCTACTCTAACGACAGACAATAATTAAAAAATACTAAAAAAATCCATGCACGATACAACATTAACATCGTTAATTGAGTTACATGAGAAAACACTGAAATCGAAAGAGGAAAAAAAAAAAAAAAAAAAAAACTTCAGTATCTACAGAAGAGTCATATCCAGTTGCTTTGTATGACGCATACTAGTATCATCTTGGAAAAGTCATCCCATGCATATACACCAGCCGCATGATCCAAGGTTGAGGAAAAGCTTCATGAGTAAAGCAAAAAAAAATAAAATTATGTAAAGCAAAAAGGAAAAGCTTCAAGAATGCCACATCCACATATGTGGCACTCTTGTTTCTGTCCATATTATTGTGAAGTTTTTTTTTTTTTTCAAGCAAGATTTTGGTATCTCAACGTGAATGTTAACATTGAATTTTATATCTATGAATTCTTTCGACTAGCAAGCAAGCACCGAACATTGTCAAGTGGTTAAAACTTAAAAGTACCAGATCTTAAAAAGTACGATAAATTTATTCGCAGCAGTTCATGATTTGAGTTGCTTGCAAGTGCATCTCTTTGATCAGGTTCAAAAGAAAAAGTTATAAACAACATTCCAGGCCTTAAGCAAGTGCCTGCATGAAAAAAAAAATTATTAATTTGGTCCTTATATTATTTTAAAAAAATTAATTTGGTCAGATACTCTAATTTTCAAACCATTAAATTCAAACTGACACCATTAATTTGGTCCGTTAAATTCCAAAGATTTTCATTTCCAATTGGTGACTGTTTTCATTAATGGTGTCGATTTGAATTTGACGGAAAGAACTTGATCGATTGAAATATTTTACAAATTTAGAGGATTTAATTGGAATGTTTGAAAATTTATGGATTAAATTTGATAATTTTAAATAATTTAGGGACCAAATTAATAATTAAACCAAAAAAATCATTTCTTCTTATTTTAACATGTTTTCAAATAAAATTTACAATTAATTATATTCAACTTTAAACAAATAAATTATAAATATTCTTGTTCATATCAACAAGTCGTCAATGTGAATAGTATTAGTCTCGATTTCTTTAAATAAAATTTTTAATTTAAATTTTATAAATAAAAAAATGTGATTAAAAAAATTTCACTAAAAATAATTATCCAAAATTTTCAATAAAAATTAATCATAAACAAATTTGATAAATAATCCATAAAAATAACATCCTAAACAAAAACTTGTTCAAGATACAAGAAATATCTTAAGTGCCCACATTACTACTTCAAGTACAAATAAAGTATAAACATAAACAACAGAAATATTACGGAACCTACCTGTTAAATATGTTAATTTCGCTGTTAACATCGTCACTAGGAAGAAAAGGGGGAGATCATTCATCAGCGGAGTAGTGGCACCATTAAAAGTTAAAAACTTGTCAAATTCTAAATCCCATCACCAATTCACCATCCTCTGCATATAGAAGGTACGTTGTGCAAGTTTAGCAGAAATGCTAGTTTAAAATCTGCAAAAACTAAATTTTGGTACTTTCTACTCATATATATCATGTTTTAATTTGAATAAAAAGACACATTAAGTTAATAAATTAGAAGCATTATATAAAATCAATAGTTAAAATAATTGATAAACATAAAATGAAATAAAAAGATATATTTATACCATTTTTTATTTTGCCAAAAAAATCTAATTGATTATAATTTTAGATTTTAATTAATTTTAAATTCATATTGGTTTTTTAAAGATGACTAAAAGGTAACAAAAACGATTAAAAATTAAAAACTAAATTAAATTAAAAGCTAGTGAAATATACTCATGTTTGCCAAACACTTTCATTTGATCAAAGCATAATTATAAAATGGTCAAATAAACTAAACCATCTTAATTATTTGACCTACTAATGAACGAGGCCACCGTTGAGACACAACGATGTGACAGAGGCAAGTGAATGAAGTTTTCCAATACCCAGAAAGAAAACAGATTATGATTTACAATTTTTATTTTATTTTTTACTTGTTCCGGTTCAGAATCCCGTGGAAATCACTACAATAAGTTTTACACGTTCCAATATGCAAAGCAAGCACACTTAAAAAATAATGGCCCGTGTTACCCGTTAGCAAGCAAGAACATATTCCAAAACAACAGCGCCCAGATGAAAATTACAAAGCCAGAACAAAATTAAAAATAAAAAATAAACACAACCTAATTTGCTGGTCAAACACACGGAGTTCACAATCAAACGAACTAGTCCAGCACTGAGAAACACATACAACACAACGATGTGAAAGATGCGAGGTAACTAAGGACGTAAAAGCAGTTTTCCCTATAGAAAGAAAACAGATTATGATTCACGGTTTTTCTTTTTCATTCTTTTCTACGTATCCGATTCAAAAACACCACAGAAACCACTACAGCATGCTTCAAAAATACTTGCCCATGTTGCCCTTTAACAAGCAAAAAAACACTCTCCAAAAGCGCCATGATAAAAATTACAAAGCCATAACAAAATGAAAAATATCCAAGAGAAAGAAGAAGCCTAGGTATATGAACATAAATAAGCTAAGGGCATGGGCATATAGGAATAATAATAATAATAATAATAATCCTTGGTGCGATGCCACAATTAGCTACAAGGCAACCACGGTTTCGCCTTTGTTAACTTGAGACCTAGAATTAGGCTTTGACGCAACTTGTTTCATTGATGCCACACGACACTTATCTTTTCTCTCATCCTGCTTCATCTGCTGTTCACGGCATTCTGAACTGCAGAAAGCACTATCACCTCTGCAAAAAAATTCAATTAATACGGTACCCTTCCAATCCAAATTAACAACAATTAATGAAAATTGCATAGACATCAAAACTAAGCTTATGTCCAATATCAACAAAACATAAATTAAAAGACACATCGAAGGCACCGAATGGAATCCTTGTTAAGGCAGAGAAGGGTAAAAACGAGAAATTACTTGTACATGAAGATGTCACGGGCGGGTACTAAACGGCGTTTGCAGAGAAAGCAAACGCGCAAGAAGTCAGGGGTAGTATCCTCGGAATGGTTTCTGGGTGAAACCATGGCCCAAACCCTGTTCTGATCTCCTCCTGGTCCCTTCACGGGGTTGTTCGGATCATCGTCCAAGGTCGTGTTCAGATCGAAGTTTATTTCCGACATGCTTGTTGTTCTCATCATAATTGGAGGACGAGGTCTCTTCCCTAACAACATCTTTTTCTTCTAATTCTCTTGTTGATGATGATACTCTGATACTACTAGAGACTAGAGTAGCCTTTGGTTATGTGGGAGAAGAAAACGGCGAAGGTTGGTGGAGATAAATAAAACAAGAACCTAAAACCGAGGACTGAATCGGGGCCATTGATTATGAGACTGATGTTCATCATTAACGAGAAATCGAATACGTCAACCTTTGCTTTTCAGTTGCCATCATTTTTTTCCATTATCGGAGCTGCATTATTATTAGTATAATAATTTTTTTCCTTTTGTTTTTTTAAATGCCAATTGGTAATTGGAATAGGAACTTCGGATACTTTCGAGTCTCCAAAAAAAAATTAGTCACTTAGGACGAGTATCATTGGCCAACCAAAATGTTCACATCATTGTAGGAAAGATTGGATTCCACTGCATTTAGTAACTCCATATCTTTCAAATGACAGTAATGCTCCTCCATTTTCCCGAGAATTACGATTCAATCTCCCTAAAGATCAAACTATTTTTACTCAATTTCCTTTAATTTTTTTTCTTTCTTCTAAATGTCACCTTTTTCATTATGTTTTAATATTTTTTATTTGATACATTAAATTCTAAGAGTTTTATTTTGATCATTTATATTTTTTAAAATTTTCATTTTATTACATTAATTTTTAAAAGTTTTGTTTTACTTCTTTATATTTTTAAGAATTACATTTTGATCTTTTATATTTTTCAAAAGTTTCATTTTGATCCTTTATTTTGATTTTCATTAGCAAATGATTAGTATTTTGTTAATTTTTAATTAATTAATTTAAATAATGGTAACTAAAAATCGAATCAAGACTCAAAATAACCACCACAACGATAGATCTAAAACTTCTTGTCACCCTCGAATTCAACATTTATTTATCTATGTTGGTATGGTCACAGTGTGGCTATAGAGTGGTGCAATGGTGTTGTTTGGTGGATGGAGATTGTGAATGAAGGTGGTACAATGGTGTTGTTTGATATGACACCCTCGAATCCAACTTTTGATTTGTTTATTAATGATGGTTGTAGTAATGCGGAGGTTGTAGATCTGAGTACATAGTGATTGCATTGTTTATGTTGTGGTGATTATGGAGTTTGTGTAAAAATATGATAGAGGTTAAAAAAGTAAATGATTGAATGTGTTTTAAAAAGATAGTGCAATTTTTAGTAGTCACTATTTTAAATTAATTATTTAAAAATTTAAAGTTAATGACACATTAATATTTTCTAACAAAAATAAAAGAAATTATCAAAATGAAATTTATAAAACTTAATATACCAAAATAAAACTTTCAAAAATATAAAGGATCAAAATAAAATATTAAAACTTAATATATCAAAATGAAATAACACCCAAACATAATAAAACAAAAATGACATTTAACCTTTTTTTTATAGATATATACTCCAATAAGTTACTTTGTCACTATAATTTTATTTTATTAATAAAATATGATTTGACTTTGATTTTAGTGTCAATAGTTTGAGTCACTATTGTTCTATTTAATAAAGATGATAAAATAAAAAAGAGATCTTTAAATTAAAGGAGGCCATAAAAGATGTAAGATTTATATGGGATTTAATTAAATTATTTTTCTCTATTTTTTTCTTACCAAACACGAAATATATTTGTTAGCATTTCACTTTAAACATAAATAATAGAAAAATAGTTATTATTGAAACATTTGAGATAATGAGACTTTAGTCAATTAGAATAGGAGTGCGTAAATTGTAAAATATTTTTATATTGAGATGGTTGCTTAATTTCTTTTAGAAAAATATGGTTACTTAATTGAACGATGTAAGGATTTATTTCCATAAAGAAAAAAGAAATAGAACAATATTTGATTGCAGTGTTTGATCATTTGCTTTTCGAAAATTTGGCCAAAAGGATAAACCATATTTCATGGATGAAGCAAACGAAAGTTATGTAGAGCATGAGGAGTCTTGTCGATGTGGTTGTTAAAATTTGTTTTCTTTGCTAGATCACACAAATTGAAGAGTTTTGTCTGTAGCAATACATCTACCTAGAGTGACTAAATAAATTTGGCACTTGTTCTATTAACGAGTATTCATAGATTTTTGTGTGAATTAATGAATAACAAAATTAGAATTGTAACGAAAGTTTATTACTGTATTCTCTTCGTCATTTAGTAAGATACGCTACACTTACACGTCATTTAGTAACATACGTGATTTGTTATGCTATTAAGACTTGGCTATTAAAGAATTCAAAATAAAATACATTAAATGGCACTTGAATCCAAAATTACAACATTTTGTCAATTAAATTAATAATAATTTATTATATATATTCACATAATTTATTGTTATTTTTTTATTATGTGTATTAATTTATATTTCCCTATACATGTAATATTAATTTAATTAATCTGAATGATTAATTATTTAATTTTATTGTTTATAGTTAATTACAATAAAATTAATTTTGGAAATAAGAGAATATTTTGTGATCTTTATAATTTAATTGATTAAAGTCTA
>PYAF01003871.1:98387-108719 GCA_007407185.1 Glycine tomentella
TTAAATTATATATTAAGAGCCTCTAGATCACATAAGGTAAATAATATTAATTGTAATTGGTCATATATAATATAATAGATATTATCTCACAGGAATTTGTATTATAGTTTTATATGATTAATTAGGATAAAATATTAAATTATATTTCTTGACTTGTCCACAGGAATCAGGAAACATAATTAAATAGTTTTATCATAATTTTTATATGAATTTAATTGAATTAAAATTTTAGTCTACATGTAAATTTTATATCGCTAAATTCATAATTTTATAAGCATGACTTACATTTGTAAATTATGATATATTATTTTGTCTCAAATTTTAATGGAAAGCATATATGTTGAATATTTTGCAACAAATGGATGTGAAAACGACTTTTCTCAATGGAGACCTAGAGGAAGAGGTTTATATGAAACAACCTGAAGGATTCTCCTCTAGTGAGAGTGAGAAATTGGTATACAAGCTTAAGAAATCTATATATGGATTGAAACAAGCCCTCCGTCAGTGGTATTTGAAATTTCAAGACGTTATTTCTTCATTTGGTTTCATAGAAAATGTTATGAATAATTGCATATACCATAAGGTCAATGTGAACAAAATTTGTTTCCTTATTTTATATGTAGGTAATATTTTACTTGCAACCAATGACAAGTGTTTGTTATTTTGAGGCTATCTCACATGGTGTATGGATGAGGAGTTTCATTTCTGGGATTAGAGTTGTGGATTCTATTTCTAGGCCATTGAAGATATACTGTAATAATTCAGCTGCTGTTTTTATGCCTAAAAATAACAAAAGTGGTAGTCAAAGCAAGCACATCGACATTAAGTATCTAGCCATAAGAGAGCATGTTAAAAATAAATCGGTTGTCATTGAACACATTAGCACTGAATTGATGATTGCAGATCCTTTAACTAAAGGCATGCCACCGTTGAAATTTAAGGACCATGTAGAAAGAATGAGACTTGGTTCCTATATGTAATTATCGTTGTAAGAACGATATTATATTTAATGAAATTCCATTTGTGATGTTTTCTCATTCAGTTTATGTGCATATTAATTTATTTTGAGAAATATCAATAAAGTTTGGACCTAGAATGAACATTGGGTTTATTCATTAAGTTGTATGGGTTAAGGGATATAATGCATTGTAATACATGGAAGATAATACTCATTATTAAGAGGATTTATCGCCATGATTCATGCATTTTATTTCTTGTTATGTAAATTAAGGGACATGTCAACCAAGTGGGAGAATGTTGATTTTATTTTGAATTGCAAAATAGCTGGTAACCAAACTTGATAGTGGTTTACACTAATTCAGCAAAACTAACCACTATCCACATCTCCTATTTTTATGCAACGTTAAAAATAAAATTTAACATGCATAACATCCCTTAATTTTAGCACACCTTAACTGATCCTTTGATGACAATAGGTCTATAAATAAGTGGATCTATAACCTTCTTGGGTTTCTGAACTCATTTTATATACATCAGCATATACACCATCTAGTGCTTTAGAATTAGAGTTTGGAAGACTCAGAAGAGATCTTCAATTTAATCCAAAGACTCAGAACCGTGAGCAATGACGGAGGCTATTTATATCGATTTAATTCCGCATTGATCTAATTGTTTACTATTTAAATGTTGAACATGATTAGATCATAAGTATTAACAACTAATAGTAAGACCCACAAACTCCATGAGTTTTTTCTCTTTTTTATTGTAGAAGTTCAGTAATTAGAATCCGTAGTTAAAGTATTGTAGTAAAATTGTTAAACAAAAAACAAACGTGATGGCTAAAATGGTTGCCATTTGTACCACACTCTTTGGTCGCTAAATTGACTTTTTTTTTGGTAGTGTTATGGTGCCATAGTACTTGATTTCTCGAACACACAATATTGCCTACCCAAACCTATTTTCATGAAGCGCAAGCTTAATTTCCTTCGACAAAGCTTGTCTTCCATGTCAAGATGAATCGTTCATCCATATTACACTTGTACTTTCACCTACTTCACACGTTCCCTGTATAAAACTATCAATTAGTTTTGACTATATGACAAAGACATTGAATGTGATCACCGAAGACGCAATAGTCCTCTCGTGGGTGCAACTTGTAAGACATGTATATCTCAATAAAGAATTTTATCAGTGGCGGATCTAGGATCCTGAGTGGGCCAATTGACAATAGTGGATTCAAATATATAAAATTAAAGAGTATAAAATATAAAAATATAAAAACATGAGAGTAGTGAATTCAAATATATAAAATTAGAGGGTAAAATATAAAAATATTAGATAATTATATATATATTTTTTTTAAAGTGAGGGAGTGCATGTACACACCTTCACTATAGTATACATCCGTCACTGAATTTTATTATGGTTAAAATGTTATTATGGACATGGTTACCAAGTCGATAGTACATATTTAATCTTTTAAAAATACTTGTTTTAGTATTCTTTTTAAAATTGTTGAATTTAATTATTAAAATGGATAAAAAGTGGAATTATAATAAATTGTTAAATTAAGTTGTAAAGTACTTAACATTAGAGGATAAAGAGTGTAACAAACCTAATAATTTAAGAAGATAATATATTTTTATCCAAAAATAATAATTTTTGTTGGGTGAAAAATACGTTAATAGAGACAATTTTAATACGTGTGTTTAACAAGACTTTTTTTTTTTTACAGTAAACCTATAATTCTAGCAATGTTAATACATCAAATGTTAGCTATTTGGGGGTTGATGATTTTTATTAATTCTTTTAAGGGAATTTTGCAATATTTTGCTTCAATTATAACTTTTCTATTTGAAACATAAAGGTACGTTACGTACATGTGGATATTAGATTAACTTGATTGAATACAGGGTTGGTTTAATTAACATGATTCTGTTCAGTTTGGTAGAAAAGATTAGGGCTTGTTATTCTATCAAAACGAGAGGCTGGGAAGGATGACATCTTAAAAAAAGAAAAAGGAGGAAAGGGAGGGGACAAGAGTGATTTCTCCCTTAGCCCCAAGCACTCAATAATATTCTAACATAAATATGTACCAAAAAATAAAGATATTTTCGACGGTACAAATCCGTCGATAACTCTGAAAATCTGTCAATAATTTAATATTTTTCATGGATTTTCGATGGACCAAATTTTATTGGTAAAATACTCATAGGAAATTTTAATCGATGAAATTTTATTGTCTGTCGGTAATTTTCCACGGATAGATTTGTCGATAATTTTCCACCGATAGATCTGTCAGTAATTTCTCAAGGATCTATCCATCGGTAATTTCTAATAGAAATATTTGTCTATAATTTCTCACGGATAGATCCATGAAAAAATTCGTCAGTAAGAATTCTTTATTTTTTTTTCTTTTCATTATTTAACATCGATAATTTATGAATATGTATTTTTCATTTATATTATTTGACGTCAATATTTAAACTAACATATACATGTAATTAACGAAATACTCAAATTCATAAATCCGAAACAAATGGTCAAACAAATTCACTTAAATTAAAAATAAATCTAAAATAAAAGCACAATGTCTATTATGTTAATAGTAATTTTGTGTTGCTAAGTCAATAATCAAAATATTCATTGGTAGAGTGCTTCCGCTGGTCATTGTGTTATTGTTGTTGATCATCTGGTTGGTCATTGTGTTGTTGCTGCTGGTCATCTAGTTGGTCATTGTCTTGTTGCTGCTGTTGGGCAAGTTGTTGATGTTGATAAATAATGTTCCGCGCTTCAGGAGGTAGGAACTGAAGTACAACTGACTAAAATACACACATCTCCTCCTTTGATTGACGAAGCTCCTCCCTTAGTCGATTAATCTCCACTAAATTTTGAGTGTGACTAGAAGATCCTTGCATATGTTGCATGAAGCTGTCATCTCCACTTTATAACTGAGCAAGGTCTCTAGTACCATAAAGGCGTCCCTTATGCTTTGGTCCCGCAGCTGCAACCCAACACCAAGTCCTAAGTCTTTGTTCTTCAGCAAGGTCTAAAGAAGTGATTTTTGATTCACCAACACTTGATGCAACATCAAACCTAGCTTGAGATAGTCTAGCCTCAAAATCTTCATGTCATTCATAAACAGTCATTATTTCATAAATATAATAAACATTTTAAAAAATAAAAGAGCATGCAAGATAATGGTCTCACACGTGTTTGTCTAGATCTATCATCGACAACACCATTTCACCACATAAAGCCAAAATTTCTCCCCACCTCAAATAAAGAAAATTTCTGGAACTGGATTTCTTCTCTTGCTCCAACACCCTTTCACCGAGTGAATTATCCTTCATAAAAAATCTCCAACACCTGTTACATGTGGATAAAAGCTGGTACCTTTTTATTTTATTAACATTGATTGCACAAAAGAAACTGACCAATAAGGTCATTACAGATATCAAGGCTTTGGATACCCCCACTCTACATTATGAAAATGGAAAAAGCTTCATTAAGCAACCAAATCTAGATAAACTTGGAGCAAATTTCATTCTATCTTTTGTTATACAATATCGATGGCTTTCTCTCTATTCCAAAACCCCACATTCCTTAAACTTGAACTCCAACCTCAACCACCGCAACGTCGCACTGGGGCTACATTCGGGTGCAGTGCGGTGGACCGCGTGCCCACCATAGCCCTTTGATGAAAGGCCGAATCTTGATCATCGAAGCAATTCAAGCCTTCCAAACCTTAAAATGCCTCCATCGGACCAACCCTTCGAACCTCTCCTCCCTCGTCTCCAACATCCTCGCGCGCCTTCATTAAATCCAACCCACAAACAAAGACTAGGGAGCTAGGGAGCTTTGTGGCCTACCTCTCTTATTTTGTTTCCTCTCTCACGGTCACACACACAAACACCTAAAATTTACTTTCACAATACATTATTAAAAATAACAGCACTATCCTCGTGCAACGTGTGCAACGACAGCGACAACAACACCGCGATGATGCAGGTAACCAGATGGCACGACGATGTGCGGCGGAGGCATGGGAAGCTCATGCGACGACGACAACACAGTGGGTGCAAAGCCTTTCAAAAATCACCAAAAATGGAAGTCATTGAATCCCTCGTTAGGGTTGGGTCTTTTAATTTTAGTATAATTTTAATTTCCGACAAAAATGTAATCCGTCGGAAAAATTCATCGATAATAATTAAATTTCCTACATAATTAAATCAGTGGGTAAAATCCATCAATAATTTATACTTTCTGACGAAAGAGCTATATGTGGATAAAATTCCGTCGGAAATTCAAACTTTTTCCATGGAATTCACTTCGTCTGTAATGCAGACATTTTCGACAAAATACATTTCGTGGAAAATATTTTGTCAATAGTAACTATTTTTTGTAGTGATGATATAATGAGGGCAATTAATGCTTTACCTCGTCAACAATGTGACGCAATACACTATTAATATTATCATTATTGTAAAAGGATGGAAAATTATATATAGAAATATAGAATGTGACTGAGAACGTAAGCTAATTTTAAAACAAGCTAACAAAATGCAATATAAGTCTTGCTTCTTCGTGGGAGGACAGCCAACATCGCTACAACTTCTCCACTCTATTAGAAAATGGCACCAATGAATAATGATGTTGGGTGTGGTTCATCCACCTCCATTTTCGCTTTTAGGGTGTGCAGTGGTACGTATACCACATTCTTCTTGACATCGTGACCCAAAAAAGTATTCTCACCCCACTTTTTTCTTGCAGTCTCCACATAGGTTCAAAACTTTATGCCTTTTAAAAAGTTGATATCCAAATGTATTCCTCTATGGGTTAATGCATGATACTTTAGTATTGAAATTTTTAAGAATTTTGATTTTTGTTTCCATTTTTTAAATATTAATCGTAGTTTTTTTTTAAAAAAATAATATTTTAGTTTTATTTTTAAGTTAGTATTTTTTCCTCTATACACGAATTAAAATTTAGGTATACTATTTCCAAAAAAGATATAGATAGACTAAAATTAATATTTTTTAAAAGTAAGGGATGTTAGGAAATAAATTTTTTTGAAGTTATTATGTACTACATATTATATTAATAATTATATTATATTATTTAATATATATATATTGAGTAAATTAAAATGATCAATTAAATATACTGAAATAGATTTCTAAAGTAAATATGGAATAAATGGGTGGATACCAGTATTGAGTCAATTAGGTTTAATGAGATCTTATTGGCCCAACAATAAAAATACATTATATATAAGGTTATGGTCTTCAATAGATCAAATCAAATTTCTTTCTTTCTTTCTCATCTAGAGAGAATAACCTCTAATGAGTGATTTGACTGAGGAAAACTAAAGCTCATAAAGAAAGGCTAAAAGGCTAAACGAACAAAAGGATAAATCACTCCTACAATGGAAACAAGGACACTTTGTTTGTTTAAGATTTCTTGATGGTCCAATATGATGTTTATGGGGTTTTATTGGGTGATAATTTTCACCATAAGGATATTTAAGAATTAATTTTCCTATAAATGGTATCAGAGCCATATCATATTGAATTATCGGGAAATTAAGATTGAAGTTTTCTTATTTATTTGATGCATGGATTAAGTTTTGGTTGAACGTTTATTATCTCCCATTTAAATGAACTTTTTTTAGGAGGGAAAATTATTTCTTCGATACAGAAATTCATCTTGACCCCGACATTTTTTTTCAATATTTTTTTCATTCGTGGCGTTCTCTTGATTTATTATTTCAAATCATGTTTTGTTGGTTGAAATATTAATATTAGAGGATTAATTTTCTATTCGTTCCAAATATCGGATCCAGTTCATTGTATATTGGTTTCACCATTTAGTTTTTGTTTTATGGATCCGGAAGGAAAAGTGAAATATACTCAAGGGAATGATAGAATGGGTGTTTGCAAATCATTTATGTTGGAGGTAAGGAGGTTTGAGAGAGAAGGGTTTAGTGTTGGGTGCTTGAAGTATTACACCAAAAGACATCAGATTTTGAATGTTCAACAGTGTTACCTCCAGCTTGGAGAAAACCCTACTAATATAGCAAGCTATTGGGCTCCAGCCCATATGGGCCCATATAACCATACAATAACCTATTGGGCTAGTATGTAAACATATTAATATTTAATATATATATATATATTAAATATATTCAACAATCTCCTCCTATATTTACCATATAGCACAATCCAATAAGGTAGTTAGTGTAATGTTCAAACAAACATGAATCATCCACATCCATTCCAAGACAATCAACTCAGATCGGTAAAGAGTTTTAATAATAAAATATTAAACTCAAACAACATTTGTAATCAAACTAAGTGAATCATCATTCTCATGAATTTGTTTTGAGATCAATATATCAATATAAATACCAAGAGTTTTAGATTAAATCTAAACTCATCCAAATCTCAACATCTAAAAAATCAATCTCAAAATCAGTTCACAACCAACATATGTATAACAATCAAGTATAAGTAGGCCAGTCAAAATATTCTAAGGCCTTACAAATATAAGAAAGAAGCATAATAATCATAATGTTCACAAAATAGAAATAACAAAATGTAAGTCTCAAGTAAATGAACTCCAACATAACGGGCAATAGCAAGTGAACTATCAAGTTCCCTACTACTCTAAATGATAGATTCATATATCAAGTCAGTTGTCCTCCTAAGGATCCAACTTCTTAAGCTCTCATCCATCTCTACCATCCTCTGTAAAATGTCAAATATGAATTTCATATTATCATGAATTCAATCATTTGAATAAACTACTAAAAATGTCTAGTTCTACTAAAAGAACTTAGCATCATATCATCAGGCAGAGAATAACATATATCAATGTCATAAAGCATCATAATATAATGTTCATAAGCATCAAGCCAGTTTCATAAATTATGAACAAGGCCTAAATAGTTTAAGTTATAAAGAGCCATCAACTTAAGTTTATTTTTAAGAGAGTAACGATTGTCTAGTTTCACAAAATAAGACTAATAGTCACGTCACTTACAATAACCTAGTCTTGTAATGTCAAGTTTCAATTAAGAACAAGACCAATAGGATTCTTAACTCACCTTTTCAAAATAGTTAGCTACCACAATCATCAATGAAACATATAAATTGTGCTTATCATTTGGCCAACAAAAGAAGATTCGATAATTCAAAACACACAATTTAAGGTAAGTAATGATAATTAAAACTTGTCTACATAGTCTTTAACCCCATTTTCCCCACTGTTTTGAATAATCGATCTTTAGGCAAACCTTTTGTGAGAGCATCAGCCATGTTATCCTTCGATCTCACATTAACCAAAGTGATAACTCCTTGTTCTTTCAGATAATTCAACAACGCATGTCTCAGTCTCACATGTCTTCTCTTTGAATTAAAGAGAGCATTCTTTACGACTTGGACTGCTGCTTGATTATCACAAAATAAACTTAAAGAATTAATCTTTAGTTTAGTCAAAGGAATATCCATAATCGGATTCTTTATCCACTCTGCCTCTTCACCAGTTGAGGCTAAAGCAAAAGGTTCTGATTCCATTGAAGACAACACAATGCAAGTCTGTCTTTTGGATTTCCAAGTAACAGCAGCTCCACCCAAAGTGAATACATATCCACTAGTGGATTTATTATTTCCAATTTTTGAACACCATGACGCATCAAAATATCCATCCATAGTTGGAGGATAACTAGTGAAATGACTCAACATGCCAACTGCAAAGGCTATGTTAGGTCTAGTGCAACTCATAGCATACATGAGACTACCTATCAGTTTTGCGTACTTTAACTGATCCACACTGGTCCCTTCATTAGGACTCAATCTTTTGTTATAATCATATGGTGTCTTACTCGGTTTACACTCACTGTATCCCTAGGTAGAAAGTAGTTGTAGCTGCTTAATATAATGAGTTTGGCTAAGGGAGATAACTTACCTTTCAAAGCTTACTTTCATACCAATAATGGTATTAGCTATACCAAGATCTTTCATGTCAAATTCTCTAGCTAAAGTGGTTTTCACATCACTCACTATAGAATGATCGGAGCCAAGAATTAACATGTCATCAACAAACAAGCATATGATGACTATCTTATTTGACATGAAACAATAGTAAAGGCATTTATCTGAATAACTGGACTAAAAACCATAGCTCTTTACCACCTTGTTAAACTTAAGATGCCACATCTTAGGTGCTTGTTTAAGACCATACAAAGATTTGTTCAATTTACAAACTTTTTCCTCAAGCCCTTTCATGACATACCCTTCAGGTTGTTCCATGTAGATTCCTTCATTTAACTCTTCATTTAAGAAAGTTGTCTTTACATCCATTTGATGCACTACAAAGTGTTCAATAGATGCCAAAGCAAGAAGAATTCTTATAGTTGACAGATGACATACATGTGAATAAACGTCAAAAAAGTCTATTCCACTCCGTTGTTTAAAGTCTTTAGCTACTAAACGTGTTTTATATCTAGCTATTGATCCGTCACTATTCAGTTTCTTCTTTAATACCTACTTACAGCCTATAGCCTTAGCCCCTTTTGGCAAATTGACTAGCTGCCAAGTGTGATTTTGTAGCAAAGAACTCATTTTATCATCTATGGCTCCTGCCCACAGTAAGGATTCCCTAGATCTCATTGCTTCTTGATGGGAGAATGGATCACCCTCTGTTACACCCCAATATTTTTACTTATTACATATGAATTTGAAGTAATATTTTAGGACGATTAGAAAATTAAAATTCACCATTTAGTAAGATTTTTAGAATTTAAGTATATATTTTGAAATAAAATTTAATTCAAGCTATCTAAAATATTAGAAATTGTGTGAGAAGGATGGAAATAATTTTAGGCTGAAAATTTTTAATAAATCAATAAGAAAATAAGATTTTTCTATTATCTAAAGAAAAAAATATTGTAAAAGATTGGTCAAGATTGGATAAGAACAAATTAAATAAAGCCATGTGCAAAGATAAGAATGACTTAAATGAAGCCATGTGCAAAGGAAAATCACTAAAAGACAACATATACACATATAAGGCAAAAAGCAAAATATCAATGGAACCAAGGAAAGCTAGTTACGGAAGAAAAAAAATATGGCAGCCTTGCACACCATGCATTCCACGTGAAAAGTGAAGTAGGGGGGCCAATTTAAAGTAAGCATTATTGGAGACAAGGCTTTAATGTTCAAGGGACAAGAAGAATATGTCATTAATACAAGTAGAAAAAAATCAGCCCAAGCCTATCCAAACAAGCAATCAGCCGTGCAAATTATTGAGGGTGTGGGCCAAGGAAGTTAAGCTCTCCACCAATGAGAATAAAGCAAATAATTGAAGGTG
>PYAF01003871.1:114264-161884 GCA_007407185.1 Glycine tomentella
TTTTCTTAAGAAAACCGATGTTAACATATTAAACAACATCGGTTTTCATAAGAAAACCGATGTTAACATATATCACAACATCGGTTTTCTTAAGGAAACCGATGTTAACATATATCACAACATCGGTTTTCTTAAGGAAACCGATGTTATACTGTAATCGTATACATTTTTAACTTTTTATATTTTCAGATGACGACATTGGTTTTGGTCGGGGAACCGATGTTGTGATATCACGTTAACATCGGTTTTGAAAACCGATGTTAACTTCTACATATTTAACGTCGGCTGATTCAACATCGGTTCAAAACCGATGTTGAATGTCAAAAATAACCGATGTTAAATCATGTTTTTCTAGTAGTGCTATTAGGCTCCAGCCCATATGGGTCGATATAACCATACAATAACCTATTAGACTTGTATATGAACATATTAATATTTAATATATATATTAAATATATTCAACAATTTATGTGTGTGTATTAACATATAATCTTTTTGAATTAGTTCTTCATTTTGGCCGCGAATAAGGAAATTTTGTATGATATATGACATCTTTTCTTAAGGATTTAGGCTTCACATGGCCTATCTTGTTAAATAAAATGTGAATATATTTGGCTTTTTAAGTCATAAGGTCATTGCTTTAAGATCATCACAGGATCATTCCAAGAAAAATGACCTATATCTATGACTCTTTTTGCCTACAACATGAATTAGTGTAGGTAAAACGAAAAAATATTTCTACCTACAACTGATTAATGTAGGTAAAACTTAGTAACTTGTACCTACCATTATTTGGTGTAAGAAAATTTATTAAAACTAAAATGACTTCTCTACCTTCAACTACTTTATGTAGGCAGTTCAAAAAATTTATGCCTATGGTCGATTAGTGTAGGTAAAACTCCAAAAATATTGTCGTACTTTTTTAATTGAATTATGAGAAAGACTAATAATACACTTTTTAAAATATAGTTTGAGACTCACCTGATAATTGACTCATTAAACGTAATTCATAAAATCAATGAGCTAAATTTAAATTTAAAAATAAATTTATCTATATCTATTCATCTATTTGTCCATATATTGTCCTTTATATATTATTAAGGAGGCGAGGAAACAAAAAAGGGTGCAGGAAGTAATTACGTCGGTGCTCTTTTCTTCTTCTTTCCACGATCCCTTTCTTCACAACTCAACAAAAGAAAAGCATTTTGGTTTTTTATCATTTATCGTTCTGCGAAACTTATTTCATATTTTCATTTTCGTTTCTTCGTTGCACACATTCGCTTTTACTGTTTCTGTTGAAATTTCACATTTCTTTTGCTTCAGCTTTTGTGAGAATGCTGCTAGTGGTGAGAGATGATTTGTTCTTGGAAATTCGCCGAAGTCCAAACACGTGGAATGCATGAGTAATGTGGATGATGAAAAATCTATTGTTCCATTAGGGATTGGATTTTCGAACATGGCTTTTGAGAATTGTGGTATGGCTTAATAATATTAATTTGTAGAATGTTGTTTACTATCTTCATGCAACTCTCGTTCTTATTGAAAGTACACTAAAATAGCATTGCAATCAACTTGCTGGCTTATTAAGTTATTATATTTGTATATTCTATTTGTCTCAGCACTTCCTTTTTTTTTTCTTGAATTCTTGATTTTTTTTATTATTTACACTTTAGGTAATCTGATTGAGCTGTAATTAGTTCTTATATTATTATTAGCTTAAACATTGAGGAAAATCATTCAGAAGCTCCCTCACCAAACTAGCAAAATTAAATTATTGTTTCTCTAAAATAAACTGAACCAAACACACTAATATATAGTTTAATGTTTTGTTTTTGTTAGTGTTAAAAATATCGGAATATTTTTTCTGGCCCTTGCATATTATGTATGTACATCTGCTTTTTTAGGGTCCCTATGTTAGTAATCATGTAGAGCTTGGATAATTGCTTGGGCTGTAGATTGAGTGTTGTGTTTATCAGTTAATGTTGGTTTCGTTCTAAATTTACTTCAAATGATAGTTGTTTAGATGAAGCGGCTGAGATAACACTAATTCCATCGTTTACTGGATAAATTGGTGACATACACATTTCAGGTACTATGATTGTTTGCTTTTTATGTATTTATTTTAATTGAAAATTTATGTCTGAAGTTGCCTTCCAATTCTAGCTTCGGTTCTGCAACTACTTTTGGATCCATGCCATATTTCTGAATGGATTTCTACAGGGCTGCAATTATGGTCATGGTTCAGGTTGAAGAAAGAAACATGTACAAGCAACATTATATTTCTGCACTTGTAAGAGAAAAATATCCTTTTCTTATTAGTTATAGTTATGATACAAAAGGAACAACTAGCAGAGCAGACTCTGATTTGTATTATGAGGGCTATCCAACGTGACATCAAAGGATATAAAGGGATGTTTTCTATGTAAGGTAAACTACTACAGTACATATTAGAAGCATACACAAAACGTTGACAGAAATTGATCAGGTAGGAGAAATTCTGCCATATGGAACACTTTCTGTGTATGTAACCTCTATCTTGAAAATATGACTTTCTCCTATAGGTTTGTAGCTTAATTACATTTTGTTCCTGACAGTATAGAAATATAATTTCTTGGTACTCGTAGGGACGGACAAGAAATTTCAATTGTTTACTTCTGGGCTGGCTACACACCAAAGGACTATCCTTCAGCATTAATGAGCTACTTCAATTCAGTTTTTTTTGTTACTCATAAAAACTAACATTCCAACATAGAAACATGTCTTAGAGATGCAAGTTCTGTAGAACTCACTTGGCCCTTGTATATGGTCTCATCTCTAGGGTAGTTACCTTACTTATGCATGTCTTATATGACAAATTTGTGTTGGTAGTTTTGTTAATTAAATTAGAGAACAAATAGTTCAAAGTGCAAAGTGTTAAATGAATCTAGATAAAAATCAACTATCTTTTCCTTTATAGTCACTGCTGATGAAGCTCTAGTGTTCATAATTATCTTTTTCTCTCCCTTTGCAAGGTAAGTCTCAAGTTAGCTTCACTGTTTAATCACCTCCCTAACTGTTTAACTCTTGCGTGTTCAATACTTCATTATTCTTAAATAACCTTTCACTGTTTCCACAACCCACCAAGGACCCGAGACCTTATTACACACCTTAATAAAAAAAACAAAACCATTTTCATTGTTCTTATTACACGTGTATCTAAGAGTAGACTTAATTTAGGTGCATCATGCTTATAGCAGTATGGTTGTACCTTTCAACTTGTTTTCAAGAAACTTTAAACTTTGAAACATATGCCTCACATTTTCTTGTTCCTTCATTTTCCAGACCAAAATGGTATCTATGTGCCCCTTCATCTAAGGTGATTCTTTTTATGCTATTGTCTATGCTATTTGCTCATGAAGTTGACTAATTTTTCATTCTTTAGTAACCTGCTAATCTTAATGGCTGTATTTTTATTTTCCTTTTCAGCTCTAGAGGTTTGACCTTCTCACTCCCCGAAAAGTTGTTTTATTGATGATTGTTTTCATTTGAGTTTGATATTTAAATCAGACACAAGGTAAGGATATCCTATAAGTAGATAGTAAACATACTTTCAGCTCATATATTGGTATAATTATGTGATGTTATAATCATCCTATTAGAGAAAATATGATTGATAATTGTAGCTATCATATATGGTCACAAATCTATTTGCTTGATTATCATTCAGTCATAATTAATGAACTTCAATTTTTTTCTATTTGTAAAGGTCTTGTTTTTGCATTATTAATTGTTGAACGGCATGACTTTTTGGTAAATTTAGTTTTCTACCATCTTAACTATTTCAACATAGAAGAGGGTAGAAGAGTGATAGCTAAAACTTGAGAAAACTACTGGTTCATTGGGTTTTCCCCAAGGATCTCTAGTAGTTCTTGTGTTTAATTTAGAAGATTTGGCACCAGTACAGATGCTACAAGGCTTTGACACTGCTCAATTGGCAATTATCTGGCGTATCTAGTTGGAAAGAAATGCTAGAACCTCTATTGGGTGTTAATTACCTCAAGTTTATTTGGGATCCAATCAGTTTACCTAGTTTTTTTTTAGTGTTCTGCTACGGATCTTCTTTGCGTGGCAGGGTTGTCTTTTTAGAATAGAGAGATTGACTTGTTGTATTACATGTTTCTTGTTCTTAGTTCTTTTTCTAACCTCTTATTTTTGTTATAATTGTTGAGGATTTCTTTTCCTTTCACATTTTTACCTTTTCTTTTTCTCTTTTAATAAATTCTTTTATATATATTTTTTTTACATGATATAATTTTATCTCTCAAGTATGTATCTAAAATATAATTTTTTGGACATTCAAAAACCGATGTTGAAACTGGCAACGTTGAAAGTTTGGACGTTAACATCGGTTTTGAAAAATCGATGTTAACAAAAGTATACAACATGGGTTTTTAGTAAAAATCGATGTCGCTATATAAGAAATAAAACGAAAAAAATGTAAAATCTGATACTTCAACATCGATTTTTGTTAAAAATCGATGTTGAGTTATTTGACAACATCGGTTTTCTAATGAAAACCGATGTTGCTATGATGTAACAATATTAGTTTTCAGATAAAAGTTGATGTTGTTACATGACAGCAACATCAGTTTTCTTTAAAAAACCGATGTTGTTACATGACAACAACATCAGTTTTCAATGAAAATCGATGTTGTAGTGTGAGTTAACATCGGTTTTGATTGAAAATCGATGTTGTTGTTTAAGTTAACATCAGTTTTTAACAAAAATCGGTGTTTTTTTTTAATATTTTGTCTGTTTTTTTTATTTTACAGAAATTCATCCTACAAATGAAATACCAAATATCCAACCAATTTCAGAATACAATATAATTAAATAATATTTGAATAACAAAAAAAAAAAATCAATAGTGTCAATGTAAATAAAAATGATTTCCTAACCAAGTGTTTATACAATTGTTTAAAAATCTATTAACCACCTAACCTAATAATTCATCTCTAACTTTAAGATAAAATGTAGCCAGTGAACCCTAATAATCTTCAATCTCTCAGCTTCTAGTGGTCTTTGATAAAACTGCATGACATAATAAAACATAATTTAATAAGTATAAATAGAAACAAGTAAAAAAATAAAATTAGTTTTGAATTAGACAATTACCATGTCCCAATTATCCCTGAAGCCTCCTTGGACTATTGTCGATATCCAATGCATGGCATAATTGTTGGATATAGGGGGAGCTGAAGAGAAGATCAAGGATGAATCCCTTTCACTTAAAGATTTTAACTTTTTACATGTCATTCAATTGAATGCATTTGTAATATGTAAAGTAGTTTAAGAGGTTTATCTTATGATCACTGCATAGCATAAAGCATAAAAATATTCGTGCATACATATTTTAAGAAAAGAATATAAGGTTGTCATGTTTGCATTTGAAAAGAAACATTCCATGGCTTAGATTTTGAAAGATCCATTTTACACTGCTTTGATCGATTACACAATGAGATAATCGATTACCAGCTTCTCGTTATCTTTGAAAAATCCATGAAGAACACTTTAATCGATTACCCGAAAATCATAATCGATTACATAGCACAAAATGCAAAACATGTCTATCTATATTAATCGATTACCACTCTACTTTAATCGATTACACAAGTTCATTTAAGAATATGCATGACTGCCTTAATCGATTACCAATCATCCGTAATTGATTATCAAGGCTTTATATAAAAACATGTATGTCTGTCTTAATCGATTATCACTCTACTGTAATCGATTACACAAGTTCATTTAAGAATATGCATGACTGCCTTAATCGATTATCACTTACAGTAATCGATTACCAAGGCTTATTTCATAACTGAGACTATCTGCTTTAATAGATTACATCATGTATTAATCGATTACATTGTTCATGAAAATTTTTCAGATTGTCTCAAGAACATTTTAATCGATTACTTGTTATATTAATCAATTACATATCATAAAATAATCGATTACATAACGTATTAATCGATTACATTCTGTTATATTTGTTTTCTATTTAAAGCTTTTGGATTTGTGCTTTGAGATACAACTTGCAATCTGAGTTTACGAATTTTCTCAACATTCTCTAAGCTTTCAAAGGTCCAAGAAATAGATTTTGAGCGATACATTTCTTGTTTGAGATCAAAAGATTACATGCTTCATTGATGATGGTGTGTTAAGACAAGAACCTTGAAAAGAACTTCAAGAGAGTTGATTTTTGTTCATCAACATTCATGCAACCTAGGAATTGATTGGTAACATTCATTCATTCACTGAGGATCACAGGTTGTGTCTCTCTTGAACTTTTCTAGTTAATTGTTTTGTTTGAAATTTGTGTAAGGCTAAGATCAAATAGTTTTTTTTAAGCTTTCTAGAGTAGTGTTCTATAGGAGTAAAGAATTGAGTAGAGTTCTCAAGTTCTTTATGATTTGATTTCTAATAGAGTTTTAGAATTCTGATTTTTTATCTAGGGTGGATAAGGATAGTCACTTGTAACAGCTTGTAAAAGAACAAATTTAATTTAGTAGAACTCTAATCTAGTTTGAATAGAAGAACTGGATGTAGCTTCTCTTGAGAAGTGAAACAGTATATGTTTTTGTGTTGATCTCTCTATCTCTTCTTATTATCTTGATATCTTGACAATTGTGATTTCTTTATTAATAAACAAGTGGAGATTTTTGTCATTGATTCCTTGGACTGAGTGATTTGGTTGAAATAAAGTTTCATTGATTTTAAAAGTGATAAAGATCCTTCAACTTTGATTTTGTAAAAGTTTTAAAAGGTCAAGTTTATACCAATTCACCCCCTCTTGGTATTTGGGTGTATTCATATTGTTTTCAATAATAGCCACACTCAGTGCCTCCTTTTTACTTATTAAACTAAATTCAATAACATAGTCAAAGTTAAACGGAAATTAGTGTAAATAGTAATAAAAGTTATTTTGAATACATAAACCATTATTTAAATGACTTACTTTAATCACTATCCATTTAGTAGTAGCCTTTCATTTATTTCCCTCAGTATCATGGACTCCCTTCAAAGCACTATTTAAGAGAAACATTCATGCATATTGTACAATTAACATATTCATGTGTTAAAAATAATAACAAAAATGTGTTACAAATTACAACCTGCCTGTTAATAATTCCTTTCAGGTAGTTATCAGGCTTGTTATGCAACGAACAGAACCACATGACAAAATATTATCCTTAGGACATATAACGACCAGTTGCCAATGTGCATTGCATTGGAGAAAAAGAAGTTATTGTACTGCATACATTATTTAAATGATAATGTACATTTTTACTTACCTATTCAAGTATGTTACAAGGTAGACATCTTTCTGTGAACTCAGCATCCATTTCTTGATATAGTCCTCGGATTCAAATTGAGATTTCCCAGATCTCTGTATAGACTGTGGCTCGATGAATCCAAACACATCGACATGATCTGATTGCAGACATAAGTCATTCATATGCCTATTGTTTTGAAAATAAAGTCAATTATGCAAGAATATAAAATAATAAGTTATGTAACGGTAGCCAATTGAAAGTGGCTTACAAAATCCATAGTTGTATAACAGAGATGTTCAAACATTGACCACCGTGGAGTATCTCAGAAATATCCTCATGTTTTATGTACAACGAGAAGTTGTCATTATACACCCCGAACAAAGTAGGGTCCCACGACACCTGCATGTGTCTGAGGAAAAGATCTGGGATGGTCAATGTGACCTAGTATAGGGGATCGTCAATAGGTTCCGGCTTATGTACAGGTTTCGTCAGTCCCTCAGGTCTCTGTTTATCCTACACAGTTAACGAACAAAAGTGAACGAGCGTCTTCACTTTATATGAGACAAATCATTCTTAAATGATAATAAATAAGCTAAAAATGAAATACCTTTTTCAAAATAGGCTGTACAAGATATGTCGACCAAGCAAGGAAGTGTTAAGGGTCTGCCCCACTAACTGAACCTCGTCAATGGGTACAGAGACGGGAGCATCGGCATCTCGAACTTCCTCAACACCCACCTTGACCTAATCATTGGTAAGCAGGACGTTGTGCACGGTTGTCAACCCCTCAAAAAATCTTCCAAGGGCAACCAAGCGAGGAGGAGTGTCATCGACATACAACCCACACCTGTCAGATGCACCTGTGTCTAGGTTATTCCCGAAGGGTCGACACAGCTTCCCTTGGTGTTGACACGGGTACCATAAGGATTGACCTCAACCGTCGGAGGTGGCATCATACCCTAAGATTGGACAATAGACTGCATCTAGGACTAATTTGACTGAAGGACACCATCAGTTGTTGAGTCACTTTCTCAGTGATCGATTGCTCCAGCTTTTCCCTGATGTTCTATTTAAGTTGATCCAAGGCCTCAGGGTTCATGGACTTAGACTTGCGAGAGGTTGATGCAACCGGTCCAAAGTATTATTTTATTGTCACACCTACTCCAACAGCACAGACATGGCCCGAGTGCTCTAGTCAGGACATCCTGACGTCTACTAGCAACAAAGCTATCTTGTGTGGATTGAAGTAGTGTATTGAAGCTTTTGTTACTCCACCCATATTTGGCCTTGACAGTAACCAGATTTAACATCGCTAACAACAGTGTTAATGACTCTTTGCACCCTGGATACAATGGCTTCTTCGAATCACTTTCCAATGTATCATACATAGAGGCATGTGCTTGCTAAAAAGACTCATGTCCCAGATCACGAATCATATCTTCTAATCGATCTCCGATGTCAACATCAAGTGGTTCAGTTTGTGACCCCCTCTGCATGTCTGTCAATTCACCATGCCATATCCATGTGGTATAATTCTTCTTAATCCCATCACACAGAAGATGTTCCCACATGTCATCTAGTGTTTGGCGTCTCCCATTCAAACAATTTATACTAGGACAAAAATATTTTCCATCCCCATCCAATTGACTTCTTTTGGAGGCAAATTGCAAGAAATGTTCAACGTCTTCCTCATACTCAACCGTGATGCGACTTGCATTCATCTAACTTCAATCCATCTAATTAATAACTCTGTGATACTCACAAAGTTATTCCATGCATGACAACGTCACTTTTTTCATTAAAGGTGTGGCCCTATTCCATTCAGGAAGACATATTTTTATAGTATATTCATATGTATATGTTGAATTTCTTCTCTTAAATTTGACGAAATTTTGGCAGCATTTCACTTTGATCTCCAAGTACATGACATGAAAGCGGTGACATGAGTTCCACCACAGTCAACTATGCACCCGAAGAACAAAGTGAAATGCATTGTACCGAAATTTCATCGAATTTAAGAAAAGAAACTCAACATATACATATGAATATACTATAAAAAAATGAGTCTTTCCAAACTGTCCAAACGGACAAATCAAGAATCAATACAATGATTAATCCAAATTGTTCGGAAGAATCACCGTAATGAATCTCAAACGGGAAACAAAGGTTCACTCATAATGAACATTGACTGTATATATAAAGCACTAGTCACTAATCACATAAAACAAGTTACAAAACCACCAAATACATATAGAATCCCAAAAATTACTAAAGACATTCGTAAGTACCTGTGATGATGGTTACTGACAATCTGCAAGCACGAATCTAGTGATGACGATGCAAAGTACAAAAGGACAACTGCCTATAAATAATGTTGGACATTGGACATGTTATATTAAAAGATGACACACACACACACACACACACACACAATTTTGCTCAGTTTATGAAAGACATTCCTACCTGTGAAGATGGTGGCTAACAATAACAATGAATGTCGTGATGACGATGGAAAAAAAATGAAAAACGCCTACAAATTACAATTACAACTAGTGATTAGTCATAATAAAAAATTAAATATGAAATGTAGAGTAGTTAAGTAACTCAACGATCTTGTTATTTTGGAGTCTAAAGAAACGGGGCTAAAAAAGAAGAAAGTTGTCATAGAAAAAAAGAAACTGTTGAATGAATATTGATATAAAATGTATAATATGATGGTTAATTATTATGATAGGAATGAGGAAGGAAACATTAGATCAGAGAAGAGTTATTTGAGTGAATTAAAAAGAAAGGGTAGGTAGAAGGAGAAAATGTAGATAGAGCAAAGATAGAGAGAATCTGGGAAGTTAAGTGTTTATAGGTTACTTTAGCGAAAAAATAAAAAAGAAAAGATGGAGGGACAGCTGCATTTTAGTTACTTTGAAGAACCTAAAATGAAAACATCCTTATGCTTTGTTTATAATGTTGCAATTTACCTACCTGGTGTTAAATATTGTGCTTAGTGGTGTTTAATATTTAGAAGGAGAAACATAGTTTCTTAATGGATGGAATGGAATGGACTGGCCAGAAATTGTATGATTTGACAAGAAGGAGAAATAATATCTTAACAAAATATGAAGTTGGCCTTTCTATGCCAAGTGACAAATGGAGAGAGTAGGCAGGGGAGTAAGCCCTCCTTTCGTTGATATACTAAACCTGTGCCTACACCTCTTAAAGCTTGAACATACAAAATTTTCATAAAACTCACCGCAGAAGCATTTTTCACTAATATTGTAGCAACTGTGTGATTTTATTGAGACTATAAAACTATATTTTCTCAGTAATCTATTTTAGCCTAAAGTATAATTACTATAAGGATGATAATAATGATAGGTGATCAATTCAAAGTGAATAAGAAGTAACGTTACAATGTAAACCACCTAGCTCACACCAGGAAAAAAACATAGGTATTGGACCCAACTAAATAAGACTTACCTATGACTGAACATCATAAATGAAGTAAAACAATAAAAAAAAAACACCTGCCCAAACCATTAAAACACACTATATAGTAATAAACAAGGCAAATATTTTGTTACAAAATAAAAACATTAAACACCCAACAAAACTCAACCAAGTTAGAAATATAACCACAAACAACCATAACAACAAACTACTTAGCCTTTGTAAGTAGCTAAGTATTACTGAGTACTTATATTCAAGTAGCTTGAGAATTCTTCTTCCACTCCTCAATTTGTCTCTTAATAATAACCTCACAACTCCCACCAACACCAGCACCTGCAGCATTCCTAGCTGCCTTTTTCATTTCTACAGCTCTTACCGTCAGATATTCATTGCTCATCATCTCTTTGATTCTCTTAGCATGAACAATGTAAGTTTGAGACAATCTCATAATATAAAGGTTATCTCAAGTGAAATAAAAAATAAAAAAATGGCACTACAAGGACCTATTACAAACAACCACTGTACTCAAGTTATTAGTTCATTTTTCAACACCTCTAATGCTCCACATATGCCTATAAAGACCTTTTCAAGCAGCAATGTGTATAAAGTCTAAGTTAAACTCAAAATAGATTATGGGATTTCACCAACCTTAGCAATGTGTATAAAGTCTAACTTGTACTAACTGAATGATATTCATAACAAAATTTGACAGTTGAACATGATAAAAATCATTACAAGCATCTCCAAAACTTTTAACCATGACAAGCATCTCCAAAACATGTCAAAAATATCATTCTACACATAATCACACTCCATCCTCCATTAACTACTCATGCTACCTTATAAGAAATTGGAACAGAAGCACAAGTATAAGCTCCCTTACTTGTTTTTGGCTCTTCTTGATGAAACACTATGAAGAACACAAATGATTGGAGATGGTGAGGCTTTGTTCCCTTAGCTCAAGATTTTGCTTGCTTGTAAACAGAAAAAAGAAGCTACAAACAATTAATTTCAAGTAACCGCAGAAGTTACTTTCATGGTTTCGTCAATCAATGGTTTTCCAGAGGAATGCTAACCTTGTGGAAGCCGTCGACAGTTGCGAGCGACAGAACCACCTCAAAGAACGACACCAACAGCGGAAGCGTCGTCAGACAAGGCCGACACCGACAATGACAATGACAAAGGTGACTGGAAGCGCCGAGAGAGTGCTGCAGACAATGTAGGCGCGAGAGAAGGAGCAGTGAAGGGTACGTGAGACTGAGAGTGAGAGATAGGCGCGAGAGTGAAGGGTTTAATTTGGGGGCAGGTTTTATAATAACAACAACATCGATTTTCATTGAAAAATCGATGTTAACTGTTAAATTCAATTTTATTAAAAATCTGAAAAATCGATGTTAACAGGACCTGGTTAACATCAATTTTCTTAAAAATCTGGAAAACTGATGTTAACCAGGTCCTGTTAATTACAAATTTGCCATCACGTTTTCCTTAACATTGGTTTTTAAGAAAACCGATGTTAACTTAGTGATGTTAACTTAACAATGTTAAAACCAATTTTTCTAGTAGTGTAAATAGGGGCCTTCATATATAAGAGGCCAAATTTTGTCTTACCCTAGTGAAAACAAAAGGAGAGAATCTACCAACTCTTGTACCTTTAAAAGTGTGACCAAAAGTTTTCTAAGGGTTGGAAACATTACTTTTAGATTGGCCAAATTTTTTATTTCTCAAAAGACAATGATATAAGTATGAAGTTGGCTCGAGTTATCCTAAGGGCCGGGAATATTGAAGAATTTTGAAAGACTCAGTTTGAGATCAGAATGATCAGGACCAAGTATCTAGGCTTAAAATAAGTACAAAAAAAAAGGCCAACTGTCAAAAAGAAGATTTTGAAACCAGGGGTTTCAGTACTCCAAGTCAGAATATTGTTATCTATAGTTATCAGTTACACGGATTGAGAATGATCTCAGTTAGTCAATCCTAGACAAGTTAACATATATATGATCTGTATCAGATTTTTTTACTCTCAATAAATCTATAAATAGAACTCTTCTAATTCATTTTTGTTATCGAAACACATTACACAAACACTTTGTACCACCTAACATGGCTCATACATCAAATTACTATTGGTTCAAACTTCAAAGAGTTACATGTATGTTTCTAACCAAATTTAACTGCAAGTCTCTTTACATTTCTTCCATTTAGTTTTCGTGTTCATTCCAATCCTTTTCATTCCCAATCATTTATTTTAAGTAAATCATCTTCTACTTCTTTCTTCTTTCAAGTTTCAATTTACATTCCCTGTTTCTTGACACTGGCCGGCTTTCAATTTAATTTCTTGCCATTTACCTTTTCAACAATTTACAGCATGTGCAGCTTGCAAGTTTAATTTTACAGAAACTTTACTTGTTAGTTTTTCCACTAAATTTTCCCACATTTCAGTTTCTAGTCATTTATTACATTCTTCTGTAAAAAAAAAAAAGTCAATTACATTCAAGTAGTTTACTTTATGCATTTTATTCTCATTTTTTTTACTTTCAAAATTTAGCCTATACATTAAGTGCACTTTACAGTCATTTTCTTTTTAAAAATTCTTTCAATTTAAAATGATTTCTTTAGATTTAAGCATTGGCTTTTAAAATTTAATTATTTATTTCTTTTAGAGTTTATTTTATTGAACTTTAAATTGCATCATTTCACAAGTCAATCTACAAGTGTGGTCCTTTTCAAAAAAAAAAAAAAGAAAAAGAAATTACAAGTGTGCATGTGTGTGGGGAGAGAGAGAAGAGAGGTAGAGATCGAGATAGATAAATAGAGAGAAAGCATGTGTACTTATAGTGCTAATTTGACTCTTCTCTAAAGATTGAGAATACTGTAAAATATAATTAACATTTTATTAATGTAAAAAACTTAAATATTTCCATTACTATATTTACATGCTTTTAAACCTTTATTAACTATTTGCATTTTTATTTCTCCACAAAGTCAAATTGTGAATCTGCATGCTTTTCTTTTTTCATAGTTTAGAGCATCTCCAATGCAAGATGCTTAAGGGGTTTCTTAGCCTAAGCACCCGTTCCTTGAGATTTCTCTCGCGTTGGAGCAAGGTGACGTGGAGAAACCCGTTTCTTCTGCAGAGGTTGGGTTCCTTATATAAGGAACCGTTTCTTCCCAATTAAAAAATAATATTTTGGCGTGAAACCCCCAATTTCTGTTATCCCCAACCACATGCACATCAAATTCATGAATCAAGAGAGGAAGATGAATGAACAGTTGCAACAACAATACCCAATACTGACCTCAAGAAGAGAGGGGCGACAGCGACGGCAACTCCGACAGCCACGGCGACCCCGAACCCGACGGCGACGAAGGCAGTCACGGCGACCCCGTCGGCGACCCCAACAGCCACGGTGACCCCTACGGCGACCCGTTCGTTGTTGTTGTTCGCATTTTTGAAGCTGAGAGAGGAAGGGAGAAGACAAATGGACGCGGTTTGTGAGAGGAAAGGCTAGGGGCTGAGTGAAAGAGAGGATTGGGTTGGGTTTTGTGAGAAGAGAAGGAAGAGAGGAGGAGGGCTGAGGACGCATGAGGAGAAGGAAGAAAGGAGGAGAGGCTACGGGTGAGGCTGAGGGTGAGGGACGCGTGAGGAGAAGGAAGAGAGGAGGAGAGGCTGAGGGTGATTCGTGAGAGTGATTCAACGCGTGGAAAGGGCCGGGGTTCGGGAAGCTTCTTGTGAGGGATGCGTTTTCATATAGGAGAAAAAGAGCCGTTAGATAGAAATGAGAAAAAAAAGGAGCCGTTAGATAGAAATGAAAAATAAAAAAGACCCATTACATAAAAATGAAAAAATAAGAAGAGAAGATTAAAAATCAAAGTGTAACGGTAAAATAAGAAGAGAAGATTAAAAATGCAAAATTGTAACCTTTAATGTAAATAAAAGTTAACGTTAGGAAATATATCCGTTGAAGGCTTATTAACGGTCAAATGAATCTTTGTTTATAAATATAGGTAATTTTTCCTTCTTCTTTGCACTGCAAGTTTCAAGTTTCATTTCTAAATTTTTGTGTTTCATTCTATCCTCAAGCTTTTTTATTTTCTTTGAAATGGATCCCAACCACAACTATCAAAGTGTCTACAATTATTTACAAAATCAACCACCCCCTACTAGTGAAAATTCCACAAATCCACCACAATATGTTATGTATCCACCACCTCCACATACTAGTGAAAATTCCACAAATCCACCTCAATATGTTATGTACCCACCACCTCCACACATGTGGTACATGCATCCTCCGTCTAATGTGGAGTTACCTACCGGTGGTAGTTCTCAAACTCCACAATTTTGTAGTCAACCATCACCCCCCACCAATCCAAACACATGTTATAGGCCTTCTCTATCCAATATTTCACCCCCTATCAATGAAGTTGAATCTACAATCGATGTAGACAATATTCAACTAGACGAGGGCGATCACAATGGTAGTGGGAAAAAATCACGTACAACATTCTCGGTGGCAGAAGATGTGATTCTCGTCCGATCGTGGCTCAATGTGTCAAAAGATTCAATAATCGGTGTCGACCAAACATCAAAGCAATATTGGTCAAGAATCACAAATGCATACAATAATGACGATGTGCGTGAAAGCGGGTTATTTTGTGAAAGAAGCTCGACGCAGTTGAAATCTCGATGGAATAGGGTCCACCCAGCAGTTCAAAAATTTAATGGGTGCTACAAACAAGCCGATAAGCACAGGAGAAGTGGAAGTTCAGAGAAGGATTGTATGACTCAAGCTCATTTGATTTACTCGCAGGATACAGGTAAAAAATTTGAGGTTGAGCATGCTTGGTTGTTGTTGAAAGATCAACCAAAATTTGATGCAGAATTTATGTCAAATACTTCAAAAAGAACAAAGGTTTCTGCAGATGGAAATTATTCATCATCTTCTAACACAGAGACACCCATTGAAGCCGAAGAATATGATGAGCCATCACCAGTGTCTCGCCCAATGGGACAAAAAGCAGCAAAAAGAAAGAGCAAAGGAAAACAAGCTTCTAGCAATATCGATTTATCTGGCATAGAAAGTATAATGAATGAGAAGAATGCAAACACGTTAAAACTTATTTAGCTAAAGGAGGCACAGGAAAGACGTATGCAAGATCAAGAACGGCGCATGGACTATGAAATCCTCATGAAGGATACATCCAACATGTCAGAAAGACAACGCGAAGACCACGAAAAATATTGTGACCATATTAGGAAGAAATTATTTAATTAAATTTTAGTCCTTATGTTTGAATTAGTTGTTTGTCAGTTACTTTGTATGCAATTATTAAAAATGTAGGTCCTAATTGTATGTTATATTGAAACTAGTCGTTATAAAAGTAGCCGTTGGAAAGTAGCCGTTATAAAACTAGCCGTTGAAAACTAGCCGTTAGAAAGTAGTCGTTATAAAACTAGCCGTTGGAAATGAAGCTATATAAATGTCTAATGCTTGATCATTTTCATATGTTCTCACTCAATTTACGCAATATATCTCTCTCATTTCAAACACTTCAGATACCATATAATGGATCCAAACGTCAATTTAGATGAAGTTTTAGATCAAACGATAAACGAGGAATTAGAGGACAACACCGATGAAGACCTCATTAGGTTGATACTTCAAAGCCAACAACAACTACATGGCAACACCGTCGGGCGTATGCAAAGAAGAGTGGTACATCGAAATCGTGAAGAAGGTCATGATTGATTGTTCAATGACTACTTCTCAGTAAATCCCGTGTACACAGAGAATCAGTTCCGACGAAGATTTCGCATGCGAAGGCATGTGTTTCTTCGTATTGTAGATGGGCTCAGCAATCATGATGAGTACTTTCAAGCGAGGTTCGATGCACTGGGTCGAAGAGGACTATCTCCATCACAAAAGTGCACAGCTGCACTTCGTATTTTGGCTTATGGCTCACCTGCTGACAGCGTGGACGAATATGTTCGAATTGGTGAAACAACTGCGGTGGAATGCTTGGAGCGATTTGTATCAGGCATCTGCACCATATTTGGGAATGAGTACTTGAGGAGACCAAGTAACGAAGACACTGAACGACTACTACAAGTGGGAGCAGCACGCGAATTTCCAGGTATGTTAGGTTCTGTTGATTGTATGCACTGGGAATGGAAAAATTGTCCTGTTGCATGAAAAGGTCAATTTTGTGGAGGTGATCATCGTAACCCAACAATCATTCTTGAAGTTGTTGCATCACAAGACTTGTGGATTTGGCATGCATTTTTTGGCACCGCGGGTTCAAATAATGACATTACTGTGTTAAATGGATCTAATGTGTTTGATGAAGTTTTGTCGGCACGTGCTCCCGCAGTGCAATACACAGTGAATAGAACCCAATATAATATGGGATACTATTTAGCCGATGATATTTATCCAGACTGTGCTACTTTTGTGAAGACCATCTCAATGCCACAAGGAGAAAAAAGAAAATTATTTGCTCAACGGCAAGAATCGGCAAGAAAAGATGTAGAACGGGCGTTCGGAGTGCTCCAATCTCGATTCGCAATTATACGTGGTCCGTCACGTTTTTGGGATATTGCTAAAATGAAAAATATCATTTATACATGTATCATATTGCATAACATGATTGTCGAGGACGAACGTGATACATATCAAAGTAATATTGATTACGATAATGTAGGTAACAACACGTCAACATTCGAAGTATCTTCAGGTGCTCACCCTAGTATCAGATCAACATACCTTCAAAGGAGAGCAGATGTTCACGACAAACAAAAACACCGACAACTCCAAGCAGATTTAGTTGAACACATTTGGGAATGTTTCGGAAACGAAAATAATAATAACTAAATTTATGTAATTTTTTTTTTAGGTCTAGACTTTTTATTTATTTCGATGTTGTAGTGTTTAATTATTTATTATTATGTAAAATTTTATTTTATATTGTTACGCATTTCGTTTTATTTATTTTAATTTATATTTATGAAAATTGAAAAAATGTTAAGTTTTGTTAAAAAAAATATAAATATGTGGATTTTTTTGAGTTCCTTATGATTTCTTGCATTGGAGCAAAATATTGAGTGGGTTCCTTAGATGTGACATGGCACTGTGGAGACCATAAAAAGTGCTGCAGGGACCACAAAAAGTTGCTTAAGAAACTCAAATGAGTTTCTTGCATTGGAGATGCTCTTAGGAAACCAAATGAAAGAAATAAATTTATCCTCCTTAATATAATATCGTTTAATCAAGACGCGTATAATAATAGTAATATAATATCGTTTAATCAATACGAGTATAATAATAGGTTTGAAGTGATATGCATAAGGTTATAGATTTCAATCTTAACGTAACCATTATAAGCTAAAAGTATTCAATCAACACGAGAATTTTGTAATTAAATAATGTATTGAACTAATTCATATTTACCTAACATCACAATCGAGGCTATCTAAAAAAACATCACAATCGAGACAATCAATTAATCAAATCTTCTAGATCATTCTCTGGGCGTCCATGGCAAAGGGGACACATTAAAGGTCATTCAACACCTCTTGGTAAAGCGTGGTCTTGTTGCTAAAGATCCCATTGCCATTCTTCATAGTAACAATTTGAATCTCTAGGGAATATTTAACTTCCAAATGAGTGACCAATCATTAGGAACTCTACAATGAGAATTATCAATAATTTTTTCCATGGCATGAAGTAAGCCGATTTGTCCGAGTATTTGCCATCTCTACTCAATTTCCAAACCGTCTTATCATCATCTTCAGTAGAAAATAAATGCATTGATTGAATAATTATATCACGTGAGATAAAAATTGCTTGAAGAAGCTCGTGATTCCAAGTCATAGTTGTAGAAATAAGTTGGCATGCTATCAATCGGTGTAGTTTGGGCAAAAGAATTATCTGACCTTAGCCAAGGATCCTTCCACACCCTTACGTTTTCTCCATTTCCAACTCATCATCTAAGACCTTTAATCAAAACCCATGAAGTGTGGATGTTAAGCCATACAAAACTTGGTTTGTACTCTAGATTGACCTCCAAGAGATCTTCATTAGGAAAAATATTTAACTTTGAACACTTGGATTCTAGGAAACACCTTCTCCATTCAATAAAACATTTCAATGCACATTTTGATCCAACTAACCTATTTTCAGTCGAAACCCAATTTCAACAAAAGAACTATAAGATAGTTCTTACATATAACTCAGTTTCAATACACTTATTTTTATTTTTATTCTTTAAATTTACATTGAGATACATGCTACAACAATTTTAATTACAACCCAAACATGCACACTTACAAGTCACAAGTTTAATTAATCATCTTGACTTAAGATAATTATAAGTTATTCTACAAATACTCTTTTATTCAAAAGACTTTCGTACTTTAATTTAAACATGATTCCCTCACTCTCTCTTATTTTTTGGTTACAAAAGATAACCTCTCCCTAAATTTCTGCATAGGAAAAAAGAAAAGACCGATGATAATTGAATAAAGTCTCCAGAAAATTAAAGATTCCAAAATATAGAATAGAAAAAACTTGCCAACTGCCATAATTAACTTCCATGGACTTTGATTAAGGCTACTCACCTCTCCCAAAGTGAAAATTAGAGAGAAGGCAAAATTTTCGGCGCGTGACGCGGGGTTAATAGATACACATACACTTTCATGTTGCGAACCGAACAGCTTGTGTTCACTAGCAGAGTCACATGCGATCACCGACAACGCCAGCTGCAAACATTATTGTACAATTCAATTACACTGCCACAGTTCTTTTCCTCTATGCTCCTTTCTCTTTACACCCTTCCACGTAACCCCATCAGACCAGATAATCCTTTATCACAATGACGTGGCACGTTTTCGTTGCGAGACCACCTTCCTCGACGGTGCACTCGAACGCAGCTGAACATTTACCACGCGCTTTGCTTTTGTTTTCTTTTATGCATTTCTCTAGCTTCCCCACACACTCAAACCGCCCCTTTTATTGAAATCCTGCGCTTCAATTTGCTTTGTTATAACGAAACGCTCTTCATCTTGTTCTATCTGTGACGAGCATCATGGCCTCAAGAGCAGTGTTATTGTTGGCTATGTGTGTGCTTCCGGCGATGGTTGTGGCCATTCGCCCAGCAAAGAACCCTTTTTGCGTGAAGGGTCGTGTCTATTGTGACCCTTGCCGTGCTGGTTTTGAGACCTCAGCTACCACCTACATTGCTGGTAATTGCTAACCCTTTTCTTCTTTATATTTTTTTAAAAATGCTAGTGTTTATGCTATACGGTACCAAGTCTCAGATCTGTTTCATAAAGTGAAATCTGTTGTTTCAATGTAATCTTTGAGCTTTTCGTTCATATTGCTTTTGTTTTCTTACTTAAATTTCATTCCTTTACACTTAAGAACGTTCAGTTTCGGGAAATGCAGTAGTTCATTTCAAATTTTACAGCTGGGGTGTCAGATCTGACTGTATAAGTGGCTGTAAATTAGCTTATGCATTTTGCAGGATCTAGTAATTTTGCAGGATATAGTAACCAAGTGCCTATACTATATTTTAGCAAAAATCTATGTCAATTAGTGGTTTGTTACTGTTGTCATGCCAAATCTTTGCACTCGGTGATAGTAGCTACTTGTTACTAGATTGCCCATTTCTAAAGTTAATTTAGAATGAAATTGGTCTTGCAAAATTGTTTTTTCATCATTGGTTTTAGTTAAAATTGACTTTGAAGTAAAGTAATTTATGTTTAGATTTTTTATTCTGGAAGCAACTTAGAAATAAAATTAGAGTGAAAATTAATTTAGATCTAGCATCATTTCTTTAGCATGAGAATAAACATATGAACATATATTTAAAATTACATATTAGAAGGTAATTTTGAATGATTTAATGTGAATTCAAACATTCCCTTGGTAGTCGTTGCTAGTTTGTAACACGTATTGTTTGATTAATGATTGTTTGCAGGTGCTGAGATTATGTTGCAATGCAAGAGCAGAGTTAGCAACGAGGTAGTGTACACGAAGAAGGGGTACACCGACTCAACTGGAGCATACACAATGTACGTGGACGAGGATCACGCAGATCAGATCTGCAGTGCCAAGCTTGTAAGCAGCCCTCACCCTCAATGCAAGGAAGTCACCCCAGGCCGCGACGAAGCCGTCGTGATTCTCACCCGCTACAACGGCATTGCCTCCGACGATAGGTTCGCCAATGCCATGGGCTTCATGTCTCAGGAGGTTGCTTCTGGCTGTGCTGAGATCCTCAGGCAATACCAGGAGTTCGACAATGAGAATTAATTACGTAATTAATTTCAGTATATTATTAATCTACTTTCGATTTGGGTTTCCTAATGTCTATTTAATTCAATCTTGATGTGGAGTGTTATCTCGACATTTTCATATTATCATGTTATATATGTTGATGGAACGTCCCTGCTTAATTTTATTATTACATCAAGATCTGTCCTGGACTTGAGGATGTAGTAGTCTATTTTGTGTCGTTATAATAAACTATTCTTTTATAGCTGCATTCATTGAAGAGGGATTTTGTTTTTCGTCAAGAACAAGGATGATGATTTCTAGGAAGCTAAGGTCACTGCTCTTGGTTTGGTTTGTTTCCATTAAGATTATACTAGGGCTTGATTATGAAATAAATCAATCACTTTTTTTTGTTTTCTTTAGGCTATTGATGGTTAAGTTTTATGACCGATGGTGGCTTTTAAAGGTTCTTATATTTTTCTTTGGTAATTAGTTTTTTTACCTGTACGCATACGCATGGGTTGTTCCGTTCCGTTTTGCTACATTTTTATAAATTAATTTTAAATTGTATATGTATATGATATTTAAGTCTCACGTTTAGATACATATTTAGAATATAATCAGTATTTTGTGCAAGTAAACTAAATATAATTAAACATTGTAATGTTTAAAATGTAATAGCCAGATAAATATAGAGGTTAGTTATTGTAAAGTGAACACATAAGATATTAATTATTGTAGAGTGAATACATAAGATGTGTTTGACCGATGCAATGTTGTTAAATCGTAGAGTCTACGTAGACTCGGTTGGCTAAGCTAAATCGTAAAATCGTAGAAACGTAAATCGTATATAAGAGTCTACTTCAAGGGAAATTAGCGGAAACACAAACACAAAAGTCCATTTCGAAAATGTTATATGAAACTGCAGAAAGAAAAAAGGGGTACAGAAAGTAAATTAGGCCCAAATAACAAAACCTAACATATTCCTCTCTTCTCCTGCGCCGTTTCTCTCCTTCCTTCTCAGTGTCTCTTCTTCCTTCTCATTGCTGCACCGCGACTGGAGATGGAAGGGAAGGGAATGGAATGGAACACTTACCTTTGGGCGCTGGCACAAGACTGACGAGAGGGAGAAGACTGGAGATGGAGAGCGAGTGTGCGACAATGACGAGAGGGAGAAGAGAAGTGGCTGTGCGACAATGACGGTCAGGGAAGACGAAGACCGGACCGGCGGACCGGAGGTGGCTGTGCTGCCGCGGAAGGAGAACCTCAAAACCGAGAAGGCGAGAACGGCGGAGGACGGACCGCAGAAGAAAATCAAGAAATGGGTTTTGAAATACCCACTGAGTCAACTCGGCGATTTAACCGAGTTAACCGAGTTGACTCGCGAGTTCACGGAGTTTGCTGCCAATTCCGATTCTACTACCGAGTCGACTCGGTTGAGGGTGTGGAAACGTTGACTCGGACGATTCTACCGAGTCAACTCGCCGGTTCTACAACACTGAACCGATGTACTAAAGCACGGATAAGTCTAACATGAAGATGCATGTTTTCAATTAAAGCAGAATTTTATTTAAGCAAAGCAAATATTATAAAGAAGAATGACAAATTTGTTTGGCCTCTAGAGTAAAACTCTTATAACAACAAAAAGAAGTTATTTACTCTATCATTAAGTGCCTGTTACCGTGACAGACAAAAACACAAACAATGGTTTGGATACTGAATTTGAGATGTGGGGAGGAATGCAAGTTTGGTACAATATGTTAAAACAGTTCTTCATGTTAAATCTCATTTGTTGCACCTATCAAAGACCACCTGCATAAAATAATAGCAGCTACAATTAGAATCATTCAAAACATACTAATTTTGAAATATGCCTCCCATGAGACTGAAAAAGGTTGCAATTAGAGTGCTTTGGTAATAATCCATTTCACCAACCTGTATTTTGTGGACCGGACAGAAAAGGGACTAGTTCTATTACCCGGACCTGGCTTTCCATTTAAGTAACTCGAATAGCTCGCCCCCGCTGTACACTTAGGTGATGTAGAAACACCAAAATCTGAATGTAGTGGGTTTTGGAGCAACCTAGCGTAATAATTTAACAGAAAATCTGTTAGAAGTCAGAGCTTAGAAACACGTATGAATGATATGAACATCAAAGTAAATAAAAAAAATTTTAAAAAGGAAAATAAGGATTGCATCTGTTTACCTCAAATCTTGAAGGATCAAACTTCTCTGGCTCTTTGAAGTTGTCTGGACTGTGGTGGATATTTCTAAATCCTTTGATACTTGTCTTTGATTCCTATGATAAGACACACACACATACACATAACACATATCATGTTGGCTACATTACATCACACATTTACCGGCCAGAGAATCCAAAACAATCATCAAGAGAGACAGAACTTGAAATATCACCAAATTGCTCCTTCTTTCTAATGATTTATGAGGCTTTATACCACCTGATATAAGGAACTGCACAAGTCTCTACAGGCTGCGGTTGAAAAACAATAGACTTGCAGGTAACAGTCCACCTGAGTGGGAACTTAAAAAGTGTTTGAATTTTTTAGATATGAAGTTGAATTCTAGACTTTCATTCCAATATTTGCACTGGTTCTGCTCTAGATTATCTTCCCAAAAGCCTTCAGTTGATTGTCTTGTCAGACAATAGGCTAACAGTTGCTGCATTGAGTCACACCATTGGTTCATTGGTTGAGTAAACCAAACTCAACCCAGGAAAGAATCAAGATATCAGAAAGTGAAGAATCCCAAAAGAGATATTTTCTTGCACTAAGCAATAGTAGCTTCTACATAATGCATATTTAGCAAAACACACTGCAAGGGATTGCCAGAATGATTACTGCAAACTGAAGGAACAGTGTATGAGCAAAGCCCCTCCACAAATCAAAAGGACAACAAATGGAATTCCTGTAACAATTCCTTACAATTACCTGATAGTGAAAGGTATATGGAAATGCCACATGCCTTAAGGCTTCTCATATGCCAGCAGTATCAAGAAGAAAAAGATAATTTTAACTTAATAGAGAAAAATATACTAAATATGATTTGGGTACAACAGTCCTTAAAGCTTAAAACACCCTAAAGTCCCTAACCATTATGTATGTACTATCAAAACTTCACAATTCAACACATATGCTAATGTTTTACATCAGAGACTATTTGTTGAATGAATGGAGGAAAAATGAATCTGAATCTCATAATAATTTTAATTTGAAATTTAAAAATGAGGATGTTTGTTTTGTACCAATAAAATGGAATATTTAGAATGTGTTTTAGGATCCTACCTCAAGAAGAAAATTTGCTCCTGCAACAAGACAATCCATTTTTAATTCAAAGTACCTTAAGTCTATGTAAACATTATTTTGTATCAAATTGAAAATCAAATATTTTTCATTCGAAATATCTATGAAAGCTTGAACATGTGCATGTGCACCTGTTACCTTTGGGAACTATTGATATTCTTTCAATTTTAAATCAGATTCTAGGAATTACATGTCTTCCAACCATGGCAAAACAGAAGACAAGGAATAGAAACTGTTTCAAATCATGGCAGAGGCAAGCTTGACTTGGTTTGTAACTTACAATCTATAGATTTTTTTCAAAACATCTATCTGTAGTGTACACTCAAAGACAACAATAGGAACAAAATCTTCATAATATGACATGCTCAAACATTTTAGTTTGATTACCTTGATAGCTATTGGCTGACTTCCAGGATTTTCTAGTGGCTGACTACCTGAATTCGTTATCAGATGCAAATATTTCAGAATGACCTCAAAAATGGATTGGATATCAAGATGAAACATAAGATGAGTATATATGTTTCTAGGGATTATATTAGTAAGAATCATATTATATATATGTTTTAAAGGATATCCATTAGTTTGGAAATTTAAGTATTTTGGCTTTGGATTCTGTGTGTAGTTTATTTGCCACCTAATTATCAAACTAAGATCAAGCTAAGTTTTCAAGGTCCAAGCCTCAAAGGATAACAAATATATAGAACAACTGTTTCACTACCAAGTACTTGAGACTTCTATGACCAACTATATATAGAACAAGTAAAGCAAAATTAAAAAATGAGGAAGGCATAAAAGAATTTAGAGAAACGATGGATGAGAGATTCTAATCAGCCAGCTATGGAAACTAAACAAATAATGGATCAATACAACGATGATTGTAGGAGCCAAAATGGTTTGTCAAGTTCAGTTCAGCACGCAAGGTAATCAAGTCTCCAAAAGAAACAAATGTTGCTAAGTGCTAACCATGAACATGGTTGCATGCCTTGGAAAATTCAGTTACTCTGTGACTCAGTATCAAGATAAAGATTTGTAAATATAAAGGAATACCATTATGTACGCACCTCCAATATGAAGTTTCATTGACTTGATAAACTCTATGCAATCATTTATCTTGCTTGTTTCAAACTTCTTAAAATTGAGCTTCCCATTAAGAACAGGATATTGCTTATTGTCGTCGGATTTCTCCAAAGCCTTTCTATGAGATACGCCTTCCTCGCCATCAACCAAATGATCAATCATCTTTTGTGAAGTATACTAACTTGGCGAGAGGTCCTGTCAACAGATGGACAATACTATTTTAGGCCAGAGCAAGCAGATGTGGAAGCAAAATTTCTCTTCACAATTCACCAAAACCAGGCAGAAGTTTGACAATATTATTAATGATATTGATAGTTGGACAGCAAGGTAACAATTATCATTTCATATTTTCTAAAAAATGCAATGTTGTTATCAAGAGTAAATTATATGCATTCTTAATATACGTGTTAGTTAAAGAAAAATGATGCCAATATTAAAAGATATTCCACAGCCAATGACATGACATCCAATCAATCAACTTGAGAAATTTAACGCATACACGACACACCAGGACAAAGTGCTGAACTTCCAAGCAAAATACCAACAAACAAAAACTCATAATTAAACACCCATTTAAATGCAGGCAGACAGTTTGCTTTGCTTAATAATCATGCTATGTAAATTCAAGGTCTAGCTAACTGGTGCCCAAAAGGGTTCTGGTTAAGAAACATTAAATATACCGTATTACATGCTTTCAATTACTTCAAAAGCACCATTGAATGACTTTTGTATTTTTTATACAATAATTGCTTTCTTTTCCAATAAATACTTTCAGTACTTGTTTCCTCAATCAATTTCCTTAGGACTTGGGTTAGCATTTCCCATAAACTAATAGCAATAAAAAATATAAGAAATATCAAATCCAGTTGAAGGTTTCAATTTTTACTATCAACCCAGAAAAATATGAGAAGCAAACAGGTGTCAAATTAAGACTAAGGGAAATATGTCATTGATAATGAACACTTTTGCGAACTCGGCAAGTGTACCGATCGTACAAGTAATAAAGTGATAAGAAAGTATCGTCTCCACGAGGATTGAGGCACTAACTTATTTGTAATTATTATCTTTATGTTGGAAGGAATAAAATTGAAATAGTTTGTAGTTTATATTGTGAATTGGAGAAATTAAAATAACAGAATTAAATTGCAATTGAAATTAAAGATGAAATTGATTATGTTTTGGAATTTATGAGGAAGAATTGTAGTCTGGACACTCCACCTTATGATCCCTACCTCCTTTACTTGGATTAATCACTAAATTACTTATTCTAATTGTTCAGATAATGTATTTTTCCATAAACTAGTTAAGCCTTAATCCCTTAATGACATTAACCCTTTAATTTAATCAAAACCCTAATTCCTTAGTGATCTCTCCTAAATTAAGCATTAAGAAATACATCAATTGTTCTGCGATCATACATCCCTATCCCTAGGTAATGTAACGATTGTTACCTTACTCTTGTCAGTAATTGAAGTTCCAATATTCCTATTGTAAACTCTAACCCTCAGAACTTTATCAAAATGATCAGCCTCAATAAAGATATAATCAATGAAAACAGAGTAAAATAAAACAAATTAGCATAAATAATAATAGGAATCAATCCAATTATAGAGAAGTTTATATTAGGTTTTGGCCCTAACTACAAAGATAAGGGAATTAGCCAGACATGGTGATGTCTAGCTCTAGTACAATGCTGTGAAAGTAGATTAATGAGGTGGTAGAAGAAGAGTATTCAAACCCCTCAATCTTGACCTCTCTTCAATCTTCCTTCTTCTCCTTCTTGATCTTGTTGATCTCCCTTGTTCTCTGTTTTCTGACCTTCTGAACCTCCCTTTTTCGTTCTCTTATGTTCCTATTTATACTTGAATTATAAAAGCCCTAATAGCCTTCAAATTTTATGTTATCTTTAAGCTAATATGCAATTCTCGTGTCGCTGGCGCGAGGTCTGGCGCGACTGGCGTGAACTTCCCGTAAGTGTGGCGCGATTGGCGTGGCCATGGCGCGACTCGCGACAACTTCCCGAAAGTGTGGTGTGATTGGCGTGGTATCTCACGTTAATCGCGTGAGACGTTCGAGCCGAAGGTTCTTCCTGACATGCTGGCGCTACTAGCGCGGAGGCTGGCGCGGATCACGTGGCATGTTCAAAAAGCCAGATTGCTCCTTTTTGCTTCTTTTCCTCTCTTGTCTTAGCTCCTAATATCAAAATTGCAAGAAATCAGAGATAACACAGTAATGATGAAACTTATACCTATTCTACCATTTATTTGGTATTTTCTACTTAATTTCTTAATTATTTTAACCTAAAAACTATTATATGCTAGCAGCACATCAAACACTTGCCGTAAAATTAGAATGAAAAGAACAGAATATATTACCAAAAAGTGGAAATGTGTCATGTATGATTCATAACTGAAATGAGCATATTTTCAATTCCCGGCTGTGCCTCTTCTTCTTCCCGACTGACCGGATTCCAAAAACAGAAAACCGGTTTATTCTACCCGGTCTAAGAAAATCGACCGGGTTTCATCGTGATAAAACCGAGCTAGGTGCATGGCTTCTTCCTAGTGGTTGCGGCTTATTCATTTATTCTTCCCGGTTGACCGGGTTTCGTGGGAAGAACCGGGTTCCGCGGTTCTTCTTCCCAGGTGGTCGTGGCTTATTCATTTGTTCTTCCCGGTCTCAGAAAATCGGCCGGGTTTCACCGAGTAAAATCGAGCTAGTGCATGGCTTCTTCCTTGGCTGTGGCTTATTCATTTCTAATTCCCGGTTGACCGCGTTCCACAGGTTCTTCTTCCCAGTGGTCGTGGCTTTTTCATTTGTTCTTCCCGGTTTCAGAAAATCGACCGGGTTTCACTGAGTAAAACCGAGCTAGGTGCATACTTCTTCCTAGTGGTTGCATTTGGCTGAAGAGGAAGACAATCCCCACCGGCCCCACATGCATAGTCCAACGCCGTTTGCAGTGCGTCACCGCTGGCGCGTCACTCCTCGCCACACACCAGCTCGCTGTTCCTCCTTGACCCAACACACTCTTCATTGTTGTTATTATGGTTAGTAACAACAATAAAGGTCTGATGAATATATAACCTTGTTTGGTGGCTTACATAGATTTGAGCAGTTAAAGCGGTTCCTACTTGTTGATGAATTGTCAATGGTAAACTTTTTTTGCTGTCACACACGCAAAGTGATTAATAATTTTTCTTATTACATTGATACAATTTGTTACATGCAGGTAACCATGGATAAGTGGATGGATATTACCGATATGGGTTATGTCATTGCATCAAGGTACAACGTCATTCTTGTTTCTCTTTCTCTCCAACAAAGCATGACGTTTTTTCCTCTTAGAAGCCAACCGCCTACATATGTTGTTGTTCATCGCATTGCATGTATTGGTCATGTCTATGACAATCATTTTATTCATGTATAACAATGACCATTTTATATGTTTTCCATGATTAAACACATGTTATTAATAATTATATGCGCACTACTCATTGTCACAGGTTTTTTTGAGAGATGGATGTTTGATGACAGCCAAGGCATGAACGCTTAGATTGGATCATTTTTGGATACAAATTTCAAGACTTTAGGGATAGTTATTAGGACTTAAAGATAAAAGGCGGAAAATATTAAGAAGATGGTAATGAATGACGCCACGATCCATAGTGGAGCGATAAGTCGGAGGAGGATTTGCCACAAAGTAAAGCTTCCTTGATAAGAATCAATTTGAGTTCAACCAAGAACCAAGAAGAGGCTAAGCTCTCAATTCAAGCAAATGCTTAATTTCATTAAGAAAAAGTTATCAAAAAATAGCAATATCTGAGTACTTATAGAGTTAAGTCTCTAATAAAACCTAAAAACACATAGTTTGGGCCTATTTTATTCCACATGTAGGCCCATTACACAAATAAACAAGAAATTACGAAATTACAAAAATTATGAAAATTATGAAAGGAATGGCACTAAGCGAGCTCTTTTACAATCTTCAAGGTTCTCGAATTCAAGCCTAGATCTGTTTTGTGTTCGGCTTGATGCCATCTCAGATGTCCATTCAAGTAGTCTGCCTACCCACCGAAGCCCTTACCCTTGCCAACAAGTGATGAACTACAAGTAAAGATAGAGTCCCCATAAAACTTCATGAAGATGAGACTCGCTGGTTTTACACCACCTGCCAATGGATGGTACGTTTAACCAAACAAAATCGTTGTTTCGTCTAGTTCCTAGTTTCGACTGTTTCAACTTTGACCTTAAGTCGGCCACTGATAGGTGGTCCCTTCGCTGCGCATTGCTTCACTTCTTTCATTTAGCTACTCTTCATTCTTTTACCCTAAAAGGTCGGTCAACCACTACATTTCTAGAACGGTTGCTGCCTACATTACTCTGTCTCCCTCTTTTCAAGGAAGTGAGTCTCAGATCATATGTAGTTCTCGGTCCTTTTTATACAGTTCCTGGCAGGTGCGTGGCTCTTCACTCCAGCCCTGAAGTCTTCTGTGAGCCCAATCTCTTTAACGTGGGCCTATGGTCACAACTGGCGTTTTCATGATAGCAAGGTGCTCCCTCCCCTTTATTTGAATACCCACCTACGGCTTTGATTGTTATTACTTCTGTAGGAGCTACGACGTCATTCCTTGCGGCAACCACTGGAATATTACAGAACGATCTAAAGAAGGTCATAGCTTATTCAACTTGCAGTCAATTAGGCTATATGATCTTTGCTTGCGGCATCTCTAACTATTCGGTTAGCATCTTTCACTTAATGAATCACGCCTTTTTCAAAGCATTACTATTCCTGAAAGAAAGGCAGGCAGTTTCACTTTCATTTTGCATTTTTTGAGCTCTCCGAAAAGGAGTTTAGCAATCGATGTTAACTCTAACTCCAGAACTAGATCTCGTTACAACAAAATTGGAAGCATGGGCGGTGGTCGGATGAACAGAATGTCCGAGTAAGGAGAACTAGCCAAGCTTCTGAACAAGCGAAGAAACGCCTAACCATCTATGAGATCGGAGACTTCGAGAGGCTCCCGAGTCCTCTTTAACGGCACTCTTTCTGAGTCTCGTTTGATGAAATGAAGCTTACGATTCTCTTAGTGAGAAGCTCAGTTCCGCTTTAAGCCCGACAAGCGAAGCAGGCATGAGAACTAGGCTTGGTGTGACTAGCTCTAAAGCAGGCCCTAGTATTCCTACTGATCTACTTTTTTTCGTCCCTTGCTAAAATATACATAATCAGTAAAGAACTAGAGATGGTACTACTACTACTGACTTTCTTACTGTTGATGCCCCATTCAAAAGAAAGGGGTGAAGCTACGGATGCCATTGTTTCCGCTATAGCGGATGTAGTTTGTGTACCTGTATTTATACAATAGCTCATGTAGCGAGGGAAGTTCCAGTAGCTGGAGAGGAACTCCTCGATATCCCATTAACGCTTCTCCGCTAGACGAATGGAATGAGGGAAAGCGGCTTGATTGACAAAAAAGAAGAGTAGCCCCCGCAAAGTAACTATGAATTCCCGAGCAATTCTCAACCAACATATGCGATTCATTCCCATATTATAGTACAAATAATACTTCTAAATCAAGCAGTTAGGAAGTCCTAGACTTTAAGCCAGCCGTCCATGCCTGTTGAAAGTTCCTTGCCTCTTGTGCTGTGCGTGAGCTGTGCCCGCTTTTCCCTCACAAAGCAAAGCATTTAATCGGCTTCCCTCAAGTGAATTAATAGGCTAAACTCTCTCCTTGTGTCTTCCTCCATCCTTGCCTTTTGTCAAATAGTCCAGCCATGATTCTCTTGGTCATCTCTTCTTGTAGAAGTTTGGCTTTGGACCTTATCCCCTCCTTCTTGAAAAGAATCTGTCCTCGGATTTGCATTCAAAACACCTATATCATAAGAAGAAAGATCAGTGACATTAAAATTGGAACTCACTCCATACTCACTTGGCAAGTCAGTTCTATAGGCATTGTCATTAATCATCTCAAGGATCTTAAAAGAACCATCACCCCTAGGTTGGAGTTCAGATTTTTATCCTTCCGTAGATGTACCCACACCCAATCTCCAGGATCAAATACCATGGTATTTCTCCTTTTGTTGGCATGTCATGCATATTACTCCATCTTCCTCTCAATTTGATTTTGCACCCTTCCATAGAGATTCCTAACAAAAGTGACTCTAAAAGGCCCATACTTACTCAAAATAAAAGAATCATTAGGTAAGGAGATTAAATCAATATGGAATAATGGGTTAAAACCATAAATGACTTCAAAAGGAGAAAAAATAGTGGTAGAGTTGGTTACCCTATCATCAAGTCTAGGATTAGCATGTTGATACTTTACGGTGATGTTGTTAATGGGTCTATAATCTGTGCACATCCTCCACGTGCTATCTTCTTGGGGACTAGGATGACCGACATTGTACACGAGCTCAAGCTTTCCTTCACACATACTTTTTGCATCAACTCTTCAACCTACTTTTGAATCTCATTGGTCTCTTCCGGATTACTCCTATAGGCAGCCCTATTAGGAAGTGAAGCTCCCGGAACAAGATCGGTTTGATGCTCAATTCCTATTAAACTATTAAAGGAGGCAAGCCATGAGGTATGTCTTGTGAAAAGACATCCTCAAACTCCTTTAAAAGTGTATCAAAATCTTGAGGCAATTCAAGGGCACTAGAAGATAAGTACATATAATTTGAAATGAGTAAATACATTTGTTGTCTAGCTAACATCACTCTTTTTACTTCCTTAGGTTTGATGAACAAACTCTCTTTTATCACTAATTGTTTTCACTCTTTCTTCTATTTTCTTTTGTTCTTTCTTTTCACTCGTTTTGCCATCTTTTTCTTTTTGGTTTTTCTCTCTCAAAGGACTCTTTTCTTCTTTGTTTTTCTTTTCTTTTTCTCTTTTCAATCTCATTTTTATTTTCTCTATACACACCTCACTTGAAGACAAAGGTGAGAGAACTACCTTTATACCTTTATGTAAGAAAGAATATCGATTGGTGATCCTATTTCATTTCCAAGCTAGCCAATTTCATTTTCTTTTCTTCACTAAAATTTTGACAATCGAAAACTTGGTCAACTTTCATCTCCCAATCAAGGTAAGCCTCCGGGTCATAAGTACCTAAGAACTTGGGAATTTTGACCTTCACATCTTCCATTTCATCCCTATTCCTCCTGTGCCTATGCTTTCTACAATCTTCATAGCCATCATCACTCCTTGAAAAGAATGAGGTGATCTACGATGCCTCCTCTCTATGTTTTCCATTCTACCACTCAAATCTTGAGTACTTCTTTGTAACTCATCAAATCTGTCTCCCATCCTCCTTTCAACATTTCTTTGCAACTTATCCATTTGCTTAGCCAATGAAGCTGTTAGCTTAGCGGTTCTGGGGGAAGGTGGATCACTATCACTTTCGAACACCAGTGCTACAAGAAAATGTTAGCAAAACAAATAAAATATTGGACCTTACCACTCACTAAGTGTTTACACTCTTCAACACTCGTGTATCACTCTTATAAGACTTTTTTTTTATAAGGTTCACTTTTGTCTTTTTCCACTCACTAACTCTTCTTTAGCTCTTGAAATCAACCAAATATTTCAATTCAAGGAGTAAACAAAGTGAAAGGTGAAAAAAATCCAAACTCAACTTAAGAGGTAAAGGAAGAAAGAAAACTCTAAGACAAAACCTTGAAAATTTAGAAGACAAGCAATAAAAGCTCAAAAAGAATGTATAACTCAAAAGGAATGTCAAAAAAGACAATTAGGAAAAAAATTGGTTAAGTATAAACCACTGCAATTATGCAAAAAGAAAGTACTAGAAAACAACAATAACCACACACACTAATTTCAAGGTGCTCCAATTCAACTCCTTGTGTCTTCCTCCATCCTTGCCCTTGTTAAATAGTTCAGTCATGATTCTCTTGGTCATCTCTTCTTGTAGAAGCTTGACTTTGGATCTTGTCATTGGACCATTCAATTCATTGAGTGCTTCTAGAACTTCATGCATTTTGGATAGTCCTCTATCAATGTCATATGTCATTAATTGCTTCGTTATGGTCAACACACTTTTACCATTAAGCAAAATAGTGACCAACTCCTTATATTAGTCGAATGCACGAGTATACTAATTTCATGAGGTTATGCCCAGAACATGTTGATTTAGGAGATGATTGAGCATTTTCTTAATGTTTATATGTTTGTAAGCTGCATATGCGTAATGTTGTTATTTTTGAATTTCAATTATAACTTACAATACAATTACAATAGTCATATTTAAATTAAACGCATGAAATTATAATATTCATATATAAATCGTTGAACAACATCAATCTATAGTATACGTTAATAATACAATCATCCTCAATCTCGTCCACCAACATCTCTCCCCGATGTATCCTTCCTTCATCTAGACCGCACATACACATTTCCTTGCACAGTCACACCGTGTGCTAATCATATACACACTTTGTTATACTGTATGCATCTTTGCCAGTAGATATGTTGCAAGCTTTTTACTATCCTTTGGCACACAACCTGAGACAATGACAAATTAATATATGAATAGCTCATATTGGAGAAATTAATTTAAAAAATTGTAAAACATTATTATAAGACTATCATATCACAGCATGTTAAGGCATCTGAATATCAACATATGTTGCTGAAGATGGACGTGGCACGTGTGTTGTATATTCCAGATCGCAAAAGGCATATAAGTATACAACACTAACATGTGTGGCACTCTTGTTAGCAAAGAGTGAGTAACCTACAAGATGAAGCAAATATGCTCTGGTTGCTACACTCCAATGCCTTGCCTTCCCACTTCACATGATATATGTCTCACAGCTAAGAAAGTTAAACGTATTCCCTATGAAATTGCTCGATCTCAACTCCTGCTTCTTGTGCAGTGACTTCAAGTAACTCAACCAACAATTGCACCGCTTCTCCTACATCTATTGGAACATAGGTTTGGAAGGCTCCTATAATTGGTAGATGCAACAACGATGATGAAAACTGCTGGTCATCTCTCCACAAAAGTAGACAATAGTCCCCTGTCTCCTGTCTCCACTGAGAATCTAATCAAAGGGCTTAAGCCCATAGCAGCAACTAAGCCTTTAATTTCAGGTGGAGGCCATCCAAATTTTTGCACTTTCCTTCCATGCGAAGCAAACTTCAACTCAGCACGTTCCTGCAAAAAATTAATATGAATTACGAGCATTTGCAAAAATATGTGATTCTGTATCTAATTAAAGAAATTAGTACCTCTCCTACCCACACTCTACCAACCACATGATCAGCATACTCTATCGACACTGATGTATCTTGTCGTCCGCCTGGAAAACTCGATAAATCAGTACCTCCATCCTCCATAACTGGAATGTGAGCCTCCTCATGAGCGTCGTGAGTAGGAGCATCCTTAGGAACAACAACACCTACTCATTGTCTTCGTACCGATGCTGTCGGCCTTCGACGTTCAGGGGCTTCTTCTTTATTACGACTAACATCTCTACCTAAAGCGTTGCCTACAACTCTGCCTAAAGCCCAACACAATCCTCTAATTCTAACCATAATCTAAAATTTCCAAAATTCTAAGTCTAACACTTGAAAGCAACCCAAAAGTTCAACAAAGTTCAATTAAAAAAATTGTGTTTAATTTAAATTATTTTCATAAAATTCAAAGTTCCAAAAAAAAAAAAAACAAATACATATACATATTATAATGAATTACAAGTTAAATAAAACAAATACATATTAGTTTATCATTATGAATTGAAATATTTACAAAATAAACACATGTGGCATATTTTATTATTATAACTTCAATTTTAAAATAAATAAACACATTCATATCCATTTATTATATTCAATCCAATTGTTTTATAAAAAACACATACAAATTATTTAATTATAATGAATTAAAGGTTACAAAATTAAATAAAACATGCTAATAGATATGATAATTAAATAATTTAAATTAAATTATTTTAATTTTATAAAAAAAGATATACAGATTGGACAATCCGTATGAAGCTTACGGATTGGTCAATCCGTATGAAGTCTATAAGCTTCATACGAATTGTCCAATGATCATATGGATTTGCAAATTCATATCACACAAAAATTAAAAAATGAACAAAGTGAGAACTCACTGCAGAGGTGATGAAACAGTGATACGTGAATGACGAACGAAGAAGACAACCCATTCCTTGCCTTGTTGCATAACGGGAGCTGGAGCAAAATGCAAGAACGAAGCAGAATGGTGCACCGCAGAAGGAAGATTAAAAATGGTGCAGCAAGAAGAAGAAGAGGAACAGTTATGGCATTTGTATTTGTCCTTATTAACAAAGGTATTTTTGGAATTATATTATTTAGTGCTGGGTGTATTAGAAATACGCCTGGTGTAGGAAGCAAATGCCCTTGGGGCATGTTGGATTGGATTATGGATATTTGGATATGTCCATTTGGAAACCTGGAAAGTTCACAAAGTGTTCTAAAAGGACTTTAATTTAAAATAAAATGCTAAGAGTTTTCCTAAAAAAAAGTGTGCTAAAAGCTAATTTTATTATGAAAATCCTTCACGTCATAAATTTTAACATTTCTTTTATTATACTTATCAATAAAAAAACAACGTTTTAGGTTATATATAATATAACTGTTTTGTTTACATTTTAAATTGCTTTTCATTTTTTTAAAATGTCGAAGATGATTCACTGATCTTTTAGAGTATGATTAAGTGTTAAAGTGGAAATTCATTCTAACAATATTTTTTATATGCATAAATCTCGAAGTCGAATGTAATAGATTGCAAATAGCTAGACTTTTTTTTTGTCTTTTAATACTTTTCACAATCACGAATATTTTTCAATATAAATGAGGCCCTCTATAATAAATAAGGGTGGGTATAGTGAAAAAGAAATAGGATGAAAATATGTGTTTTAAAAAATTAATATAAATATTATACCTCATTCATTCTCCTTTAATTAAAATTTCTTCTCCATTTCTTTTCTTTACTTTCTACTCTATCCCACCCATCCTAAAAGTTATGTCCCTTGATATTTGATTGACTTAGCCCAATCCGTAGTCAACTCTAGGGAATGCCTCAAATTATTTAGGGAATGTTTTTATACACCAGTCTTAAGTCTAATACATCCATATAGAATAGTGAAATTCCGTAAACACCATTGCTTATAAGACTAACGTTCAGTTCACTCACTATTCATTCTCTTCTTCACGTGCATCTCCTCTCTTCTGTGTCTTCTGTGATTATCAGTCCTTGGTGTTTTCCGAATTTGGCTGGTGCTCTGGTGCGGTTGTTGGGTGGTGCTTGTGTCGTGTTGATCATTTCCACCGTCCGCCATGAGTGTTTCCTCCCTTTCGCTTTCTTTCTGGTTTTTGGATGGCACGGATTGGAGAATCCGTAAAGTGCATACGAATTGAGTTATGCGTATGAGGTATACAGATTGACCAATCCGTATGCACTTTACAGATTTTCCAATCCGTAAGGGTTATATGGATTACTCAATCCATAAGGTTATTTTATTTTAATTATTCAATTTTTAAAATTTAATTATGAAATAATGGTTAAATAATTTATTGTTTTTTGGTTATTTTACATATTTTAGCCTTTAGGAAGTTCATGAAATTAGAATAAATAATTATATTGTTGTATTAATGATAATAGTAGTGATGCTTGGCTGGATGGATTTGTTTTGTTTTTCCTATACATTATATTAAATAGAAATAGAGTAGAAAAAGATTTAGGAGCTTAATAATATTGTTATTGTATAGGGATAATGTAAAAAGCTAGATGTTTTAAACTGATGAAGAGAAAGACTTAGGAACTATTACTAATGAATAGTTTATGCCTTATGAATTGAGGTTCATAGTACACCAATATATACACGTAGAACTACTAAGTTGTTAGTGAATTATTAGATACCATTGAGACACGTTGATGGTTTGACTTGTGAGTCACATTGTTTTTTTTTTAATTATAAGCACATAATCATAATGAACATCATATATGGTCACTTGTTGGTATTGTAATGTTGCAGGAGGAGGACACATTGAATTTTGGTCTGTAAATGCAAGTTCTTTTAGTTTTGTCCTTAAAGTAACTTTGTCACACAAGTCAAGTTTTTCAAAATGCTTAGATATAGCTTCCATCACTTCAGTTATGCGCACCTCGCACTCATCTAAACCTTGATCTTCAAAAGTTAACCTTTACCAAAAAGCAGGAACTGTCTCAAGTGATATATTCACAACAACATACTTAGCTAGCTCACATTCACAAGGCAACCCATGCCTGTTCTCATTACACATCCACAACGAGCAGGGTTTTTGCCCGCATAATGGACTCGCTTATACTTCGCTGCTATTTGGTTTAACACATACCTTGACACCATACCAATTAGTCTTTTATACAACGTTACTTTAAACACATGACCAACCACATGTGTGCTTCTCTCCAAAGATGTCTTTATGTTTTATGTCACTATGTTGCAAGGTTAACATGTTGTTCATTGCATCCCATACACTACACAGATCTCCAAGGCTATTCTGCAAAAGTCTCTTTAAGGTCCAATGGGCAGACTCTATCATGGAGTTCATAAATCAAATGAGCAACAGTCCCCCAAATCTAGGTGAATCAATTATCAATTAAAATAAATTTAAAGATTTTCCAACCTGTTAGTTGTTGTTGCGTCAAATACTTGATGCGTAACTCACGGCAAGTGCACCGATCGTTCAAGTAATAAAAATGATAAGTAAAGATCATTCCCACGAGGATTGAGATACTAAATTGACTGTAATTTTATGGTCTTGATTATTGGAAGAGAAAACAATGATATAGATGAAATTTGGGTGTAAATTGGTTTAATGATTGTAAATGAGATTAAGAACAAAATGATGTAAATTGAATATTTAAGCAAGATTTAGAAATAATTATGGTAAAGCACATTCCCCGCAATTCCCTCTATGTAATTGAATTGATAAATTAACTCTAATTAATATAATTACTCAGATATATGCTTTTCTAATATAGCTAAACCCTGATTCCTCGGTCATTTAACCCTTTAATCTAAATTAAGAACCCTAATCCCTTAGTGATTCCCTTTAGATTAAGCATGAAGTTAGCATATTAATTATTTGCAGTCCTTTATCCCTATCCCTAGGTAATATCGCAACCGTTACTCTATTGTTTTCAGAAATATAATCCTAACATTCCTATTGTGAATTATAACTCTATGTAATCTAATAGAGTGATCAATTCTAATTAGATTTAATCAATGCAAAACACAACAGAGTAAAGCAATTATAATAAACTTTATTAGAAATCAATTCAAATAACACAGAGTTCACATGGGATCCTGGCTAAACCATAATTACAAAGGAATTTTAGCCAGACATAGTTATGTCTGACTTCATACAATAATAGGAAGGAGGAAAGGATTATAGGTTGAGAAGTGATAAACCCCTCAATCTTGCATTCCTTTGATGTCTCCTTCTTCGTTGAGCTAGATTCCTTCTCCTTTGCTCTTGCCTCTTCTCTTGATATTCTAACTCTGTTTCAAGCTCTTTTTCCTTCCTACTAAAGTTATATTTATACCTAGGTTCTAAAACCCTAAAAGCCCATGAGTTTTATCTCATTTAAAAACAATTTCGTAAAGTCCCGTGATGTCCGCGCGGTCGCGTGGCATTCCAGTATCTGTGGCACGGATCGCGTGATTTTCGCGCGACTGGCACGACACTCCAGTATTGCTTGGCTCTTTATTTTGCTTCTTTTCTTCTATTTCTTGCTCCTAAACATTAAAATAACAATAATTAATAATAAAAACCAAAAATAATGAATTTTCGCCTTATTCTAGCATTTATTTAATATTTTCTACTTATTTTCCTAATAAAACTAACCTAAAAATTATATATGCTTGCAACATATCAGTTGTCGTGTTACCCAAATGCATGACTTGTTTTGTCCAAGCTATTACAAATTTTTCTTTGTGTGGATTCGACCATGTGTCTTTCACATAGTTAACAAAAGTTGGCCAGGGTGAACACGCAACTTCAAACTTCGTTAGACAGTCATCATAGTGATTCTCCGATGCACAATCCACAAGACTCCCCCAAGCTTCCATAATATAGTCCCATGCGTTACTCTGCCGGATAAAGGTTTTACAATTTGCCTTGAAATTCTTGTCAATGTGAAACCGATACAACAAATTGACTGACCTAGGGAATACAATTTTCACCGCATTCATCAATGCAGAATCTCTATCAGTGACAAAGATCTCTGGGAAAAACTGACTTTTCATAAAAATGTCTCTAAATCGTTCTAGTGCCCAAACAACATTATTTATACATTCGACTTCTAGATAAGCAAATGCAGCTGAGAATGTCATCCCAGTAAAAGTCACACCAACAATGTCAAGTAACAGAAGTATGCACCTGTTTGTTTTGTATGTGTTGTCTATTAGGAAGACAACATGATATGTATTGCTCAACTTCACTGCACCCGGATGTGCCCAACATAGGTCATGTATGACATTTTCATCCTTCACTCTATGCCAATGTATATACATGTCGCGTTCAAGAATTTTCATTAATTGTTGCAATTCAGTATTACCTTCTCTGATACGTGTATGATATATATATCTTGCATTGATTATTTGCCTCAAAGATGTACAATTATCGGGATTGTGTTCCTTCAAAGTCAAGAGTATATTTTTTGGTTTCACCATCGACCTTGTCATATCAACAACAATAATTTTCTCATCCTCTGTTAGTCGACCAGCATATGGGTGTCCACATAATGAATTTGTCAAAGCATGATTATGAGTGCCACATAATAATTTCACCATCCACCCTTCACTTCCAGGAACTGGTTTGCCTCGCAGCTTAAACGGTCAATTACATTTTCTAGTGCTAGTGATTGTGGGTACCATTTCTTTATTGAATGCTCTGTATTTTTCTCTTCTTTCACAACCAATTAAAACAAATGATGTCCTTCCCTTCTTTCCATTTGACATGTCCGACCTCATTATGACAGCTACAAAACCATTCTCATATGCACAATTCGAGCCCATTTTAATACATCCTCACGGGAAGGGAACACCTACAAAAATCGATAAAATTTTTTTAACTTCCACAAATTATGCATTTAACAACTTTAACCAAATTCAAAATAATATAAATACCTCAGAAGTATTGAAGGCTACAGAATAATCGACTTCACATGTATTATTTTCAAACGCACTAGGTTCATATCTGATATCTTCATTCATATTAATTTCCTCAGACATAATACTGTCACACACTCACTCATCGTTGTTCATCTTAACAAATGACAATAAATTTAAATAAGTGGAAAACAAATGTATAGGAAAACAAAATATCCAACTAATGCATTCCCATCAATTACAACTAATATATGTTTTCACCTTTTTATTTTCTTATTAATTAAAATCTTCTTAATAATTAATTAAATTTATTTTTTCATAATTATTTAACAATTTTTTAAATCTTTTTTCTGTCGTATGGATTAACCAATCCTTATGATTCATATGGATTATGCAATCCGTATGTGTTATACGGATTATGCAATCCGTATGAATCATACGGATTATGCAATCCGTATGAATCATACGGATTATATGATCCGTATCACCCATATGGATTGCATAATTCGTATAATCTATACGGATTACATAATCCGTAAAGTGACAGAAACTCACCTCAGTCCCCGACCACCACCCCATCACGACAACATGCTCCGACGTATCCAACAACGAACACAACTTCCACGACCAACGAAAACTACCCACTCAAACAACAAAAGCACCAAGGCAGAGAACACCACCAAAAACCAATCTTCAAACACCAAAAAAAGCTAACGTCTTATGCCCCGTGGCCTTGCTTCCAACTGTTTATAACAAATGAGGGTATTTTTGCCATTTTTATTTTTCGAATGGTGTATTAGACTTTTGTTGGATGTATAAAGACAATCCCAATTATTTATTGGGTTCTCAGCAAAAGCAAAATTATTTTCTTCGGTCGTTTTTGGGGATGTGAATGTAGGGGTGTTCGCGGTCTGGATTGGATCGGTTTTGAAGCAAAAAACCATCTGATCCAATCCCTTCGGTTTGATCATTTGATCATCCATTCGGTTTGAAATTTTTTTCAAATCCGATCCAATCCAATTCAATTTTTTTCGGTTTGGATTGGATCGGTTTTCAGTTTTTTAAAAAGTCTAAAAATAAAACTTATGAGACTTATTTTTATCAAAATAAGGAGTATCTAGCATAAACAAATACATTCATTGGACAAAAACAAACATCATTTTCTAATTTTCATTGGACAAACACGTTCATTGGACAAAATAAGGAGCAATGTATTGAGTTTTTAGTTTTTGGGCTATGATGAGAATATGCCCAAGTAGGTAAAGGGTAATGTATGGTTTATAATTGGATCGGTTTGGATTGGATCGGTTTTCACTAATCAATCCGAAAACTGATCCAATCCAGTGATATTTTTCGATTTTTTTTCGATTTTCGATTATTTCGGTTATCGATTTGTATCGGTTTGGATCGGTTGATGAATACCCCTATGTGAATGGGATGTTTTAGCACCCGAGTAATTTATTAATAGTATGCATAGTTGTATATTGTTTTAAACTGTTCAAATACGACATCATTATCATCATCATCATCTAAGATTTGGAACACATGCAGCCACCGAAATTATTTTCAAATGTGATCCATTTGGCTTTGAATTAACCCACTTGAAGTATGGAAGAAGAGATAACTGTACAGGAAGAAGAGTTGGTGGAGGACCGAAGACACGGACTTTAGTTAGGAAAAATTAAGCAGTCATATATATATATATATATATATATATTATCAGTAATTAAACGGTCATATGGTTATTATTATTATTATTATTATTATTATTATTATTATTATTATTATTATTATTATTATTATTATTATTTATTTGAAGAAAATAATTAGAATAGAAAACGCTCCAATATTATCAGGTAGGGCATCAACATGTCCACCCAAAGGATTATTATTGTACAAGTCTAAACTTCTACAAGTCTACCATAATTTTCCGAGTGAATTTATGCTGATAGTCTTAACATATCATTAACCCAAAGGATTATTATTGTACAAGTCTAAACTTCTACAAATCTATCATAATTTTCTGAGTGAATTTATGCTGATAGTATTAACGCTTTGATTTATAATATTAGGGAATGTTTACATAGTGTTAAATAATCTAGTAATTATTTTTTAGAGATTTTTAAAAAATAACCTAATTTATGTTTGTTTGAATATTAAAAATTGCTTAACGAAAGCTATTCAAATAACTTTGGATTTTAGTTAGATTTTAAATGCTCTCAAGTTTCTGATTATTTTGAAAAGTCGAAACAAACACATGACGAACTTAAAAAAATTAATTTTTTAAAAGGTGTTTTTTATATATATAAAAAATCTAATAATAAGGGCTCATAATGAACAAATTCTTACGTGATAAAAATAATTTAAAATTCTCTTATAATCCCTTCTAATTTTATATAGAATAAATAATAAATAAAAATTAAATACATTTAATATCTTAAAAATATAAAAATTACTCAACATTTTTATTAAAATAAATAAAAGAATTTCTGAAAGTATAGTCAGATGATTTAAAATTATTCGATGACAAAGACACTGTCTTTTCTTTTAAGAAAGAGTTTAATTAAGTTATATATAATGCCAATGTAAAATATCACATCATAATAATAAATATGATGACCTAATAAAGTGATCAAATTTTATTTATTAAATGTATGTGTAAAAATATTTTCAGTATATAAATTAATCTCTTTAAAATACGATAATAGTATACAAAGAAACCTTATAACACAAAGTTTGAATGCAATTCCTTAAGTATAAAATCATTTAAAAAAATAATCTAAACTTTTTATTAGATGGAAGTTCATTCCTGATTTGGTACGGGATGATTTTGGATGATTCACTTCTCTCTCCTTCCAAGGCAGGCGCACAATGCGAGGGCATATTCCATTGCAGCCACCGGAAGTAGTTGTTGACAATTGACATTGTTGATTGTTGTATGTAACACGTGATCATGGTAAATTTATAGAAGAAAATTTCAATTTCAAGGCCCTTGATCTTATCGTTGAATTGAAACAGTAGGTGGGTGGGAGAGAGAGACTGCCTTTGTCGAGTTTGGTCTTCAAAGAATATAATTTGGGATGACATAAACATAAACACGTGCCATTTGTGTCAACTATCAAGCCCACCATGTATAAAAGATGATGAATATGCAAGGTGCACTATGGTGTTAGGTGATGTTAATTTCACCGGTTTAAGCCCTGTTTTGTTAGGTGTTTCCTTCTTATTTTGGAACCAAGAAACTATAGAGAGAGAACAGAAGAAAATGAGTGGGAGAGGTTTACTGTTGGGCCTCTTTTTAATATTTCCCTTATAGAAAGGTTCTAAATAATTTATTTTGGTAGACTTGGCATGCATTAAAATAAGAAGTAATTTATTTTGGGTGAGGTTAATATTGCAACTTATTTTAAAAGTAATTTCATAATACTATTTCCTCTCTTTTCTTTTATTAGAAAACAAATTCCTTAATTTTCTAAATAATTTTACCCAATTTATTTTTAAAGGATACAATTAAATAGGTCAAATATAATGATACCATACTTGCTAATATTAGACTCTCACCTCACTCCAACTAATGTTTTCCCCTTTTGAATACAAACTCACTCAAGCGAGGGGGATTTTTTTTTCTTTCTAAGAAAAAGCCTATTACAAGCATACAAAATTCGTTGACATTATCATCATATTTGACACCTTATAAGAAGAGAAAGAGATAAAGAGCAATAATGAAGATTAATTAAGTGTATAGAATAATGGAATATCCCAAATATCATTACTCAATTTATTATTTGTAATAATCTTTGGAAAAATAGAAGCAGGGCGAAAAAGAAAAGAAAGAAGAAAAAACAGAATTTAGTTTGGAGGGTTTTATGCGCATGGCATTAGCGGGGTGTGGCACAGTCTTTTGGTTTTTGTCCAACAACCTAACAAACAAACCTACCACCATTTCTTCTTCTATTTCTATGCTTTGTCAATTTGTCGTGCCAGTTGATACTCTTGACAATAACAACTACCTTCGCTTCTGTATTTCCATTTTCTCCTTAAACTCATTCTACGCACTCTTGCATTGCCTCCACCTCCTTTTGTCTATTTATAGTGTTTTATTCTCTTCCACATTTTCATTTCGCTCTTCTCTTTGACTACTTGCATCTGGGGTACGCTGATTCCATTTGTTTTCGTGATTTTTGACTTAATACTTGTTGCAAATAAATAAAAAAGGAACTTTCTCATTATTTTTTTTTTATTTACGTATCAAACTTCTATGTGGGATTTCTCTTGTTTCGTTGCTATATTCCTTTTATAGATCTTCTATCTCTTTATTTGAAACCATTTTTCTAATTTCTGTTGGGTATACTTATACTTCGCCTTCAAAAATAAGTAGGTCGCATACGGGTCCCGCTCCCCGGTGAGCAGGTGGGGGCTGGGGGAGCCGCCTCGGCGAGGGTTCAGGGGGCAGTGCCCCGGAGCATTTCGAGGCATGGTAATGTTGTGGGCCTGGGGTTTATTATTTTTAGTTTGGACTTGGATTCATGAATAACTACGGTGCTTAAGATTTTTAAGTCTATATATTTCATTGTAATTTAAGTGCATTACAACGAGTGTGTGAGGAGAATATAGAGAATAGTTGGACGTAGCTTACATTGGGTGAAGTGTTTTATTTTTCTTCCCTTTCTCTCTTTTGTTTTCTCGATTGTTGTGTGATTGCTCAGTACCAACAATTTCCCTATGGTTATGATGATTTAGATAGTGAAGTAAGGTAGATTTTTTTTTCCCTGGCATTGACCATTCTTCTAAGCAAGTATGTTTTAGTTGTTTCCTTGATTCAAATATTTGAGTTTGAAGGTACATCATGATACTAAAACAAACCTACATGTTCATCAAAATAAAAAACGTACATGTTAGCTGCATCGCTTGTGCACCACAGCAACCTAGCACTGTTGCCCTGTTCCTGAATTGTCAACTCTAAAGTGGTTTTGTCTTACTCAGCTGTTTGCTTTCAATTTTCAGATAATGGCTGCTGAAGTATATTACCAGGCTATTGGTACTTTGCAGTCCCATTCTTATCTGAATAATTTAAATCATCACCAAAAGCATCAAAACAATTTAGTAAGATTGGTGTCTAGGGATTTTATCAGCAGTAATGGCTTGTCGACGAGAAGTAATCACTCTGGCCAGAGGAGTTCTAGTGTAATTCGATCTATAGCTTCGCAAACCTCATTCGTTGATCCAGTGTTGTCCCCTTCGAGAAGCAATGCTGGTGACACTTACAAGAAATCAAGTAAGTTAAACGTTCCTGTCAATTATATTTATTGCTGGACATCCTGCTTTGCTAAATGTGTCCATGTATATTGCTTCTTGAAGTTGGATTCACCAAGTTTGAGGTGGTTGCAACATTCAGGCAGTTCAAGTTGTTGGTTGGGTGTTGTCTAACTGTTGTTCAATATGTTCCAACTCAGATGAAGCAGCTTTAATCCTTATTCGGCATGGTGAGTCGTTATGGAATGAGAAGAACTTATTCACAGGGTGTGTTGATGTCCCTCTAAGCAAGAAGGGTATAGATGAGGCAATTGAAGCTGGAAAAAGAATTAGCAGCATTCCTGTTGATGTAATATTTACATCAGCTTTGATTCGTGCACAAATGACAGCCATGCTTGCCATGACCCAGCACCGTCATGGGAAGGTAACACAAAGGACACCTATCTTCTGGCGTCAAAACTGACACAATATGTAACTAATATTTCTTTAGAAAGCCTAGGGCATATTACTAAGCATACCATATTCCAAATCTCTAGTCCTTAAGTGAAAAAGACAGGAATTTTGATCTATTTATACAGACTCCACAATCCAGAAAATTGGTTAATGGAAAAATTTGACAGGTTTTGCTATGCTTGTTGCTGATTACATACATAAACTCTATTCTAGACCATTCAAAAAAATATTTTTATCTGCGGCAGTATACAAGTCAAATGTTATTTCCTAAATCATCAACTTCCCCGCAGGTCCCTATCATGATGCACAATGAGAGTGAACAAGCAAGGTCATGGAGTCAAGTGTTTAGTGAAGATACAAAAAAGCAGTCCATTCCAGTCATAGCATCTTGGCAACTAAATGAAAGAATGTAGTAATCTTTTTCCTGCTTCCTTTGTTTGAAATTTCTGCTTTACAATGTCATGAATAACATTAACATACTATTGGTATAACATAATTGTTATCCTTTCAGGTATGGGGAGCTGCAGGGTCTCAATAAGCAAGAAACAGCAGACAGATATGGGAAAGAACAAGTCCATGAGTGGCGACGAAGTTATGACATACCTCCTCCAAATGGTGAAAGTTTGGAAATGTGTGCTGAAAGAGCAGTTTCCTATTTCAGAGACCAAGTAAGTGGAAATTTAGTTTTTTTTTTTTTTTTTTTTTTTTTTTTTTTTTTTTTTTTTTTTTTTTTTTTTTTTTTTTTTTTTTTTTTTTTCATTTTTTCAAAAGAATTCTGATTAGTAAATTACATCCACCCTCCCCTCCTCGTTTACCTGTGTTAAATTTGATGTTAAAACTTTTCAGACAAATGTGAATCTTTAAACTAGATGTTTCTCTCAACTCAGTAGTTCTGCTTTAGTTCAGTTATGTATTTGCTATATGTTTGATGTTTTATGGGACTAATGTACTTCAAGGCTATATATGCTGGAGAGGAAGTATGTAGTAGTTTGATATATGTTGTTTAGCCTAATTCTGTGGTTGAAGTCATCATATAACATTGATAAGGGACTGATCCTATTGACATCAATATTGCAGATTGAACCTCAACTTTTATCTGGAAAGAATGTTATGATTTCAGCCCATGGGAATTCATTGAGATCCATTATCATGTACCTTGATAAATTAACTTCCCAAGAGGTGACTGGAGTATTCAGAATTATTGTGGCTCATAAGTTTGCATATCGTACATAGTTATGATTTTTTTTCTTTCACCTTTCATCAGGTCATTAGTTTGGAACTGTCAACTGGAATTCCCATGCTTTACATTTTCAAAGAG
>PYAF01003871.1:165367-189626 GCA_007407185.1 Glycine tomentella
CCCCCCCCCCCCCCCCCCCCCCCAACCAAAAAGTCAGCAATATCTTTTAATCCGCTACCAGTTGCCATTGTTGGGGAATTAGCTAAATTAGACTGTAGTACAATAGCCTCCTTGCCTTTCTCAAAGGTCTGTTGAGTAGTGAGCCCACATTGCTTGTCAATTGATACGTTGGGTCCAATATCCTTTTTACACCCCTTAATCCTAGTGTATACCTTCCACTTAGAATCGGCTGAACTTCTAAGCATATTGGGCCCATTTATTTTGTGACCCAACTTTATGATTTTGTCCTCATCTAGGCATCTATACATGGGACCCACAGGTAAGGTTGCATCTTCCTTTTCCCCTAAGTCCTCACGTGCCGCTACCATCTTTGAATTAAAAATGTCTGGCAGGTGTGGGTCCCTCTCCAGCCTTCTTCTTCCAGCACTTTCTTCTTCTGTCTCTCCAACATCCTTCTCTCTCACCCCCAAATCCGTGTTAACCTCGGCCATAGCCTCACCTACTTCTTGATTAATAGCATAGTTGTCGCTGTCCTTTTCCTTCTCTGTGTATGCAGGATGCAGTCCCTCGCCGAAAGCATGCACAGCTTCAGCTCGAAAGCTGCACCTATTGTCAGAAAATTGTTGACGGACCAGTGGTTCCTGTGCAGGACATTGACCCACAGGTATTTCCTTTTCCTCCCCGCTGTTATCGGCTTCGTTCCTACCAGCATCCATCGCCATAGCCAACGCTGGAGTTTCAGCAACACCCACCACGCTCTCGTCGGACAGAATCTCCTCCTCCGACAAGGCGTACCTCCCGCTGTAACATTTGCAGAAATTGTAGCATGTCTCCTCGACAATGCTAATACTGTATTCTGTCGTGTTAATGGTAGCCACGATTATGTGATTAATCGTGGGCTGCCATGGTGTTTTGATGAGCACCCGTGCCCTATCCAAATGGTGAAGATCATCCGTATTATCATCCAAATCCACCACATCACCTATCCTTGCAACAATCTTTTTAATGCACTCCCTGTCCCATGCATGTAGTGGAATACCCCAACATAAAATCCATACCAGCCTAAATCCAGTCCTTAAATCTGGACTCCATTTTTACAAAGTATGGAACATGGACACTCCAGTTTCTTCTGCCTCCCTACGTGTTTCTTCCGCTTTGGAATCACTAAGTCCCATGAGTAATACCATATCATCACCCAGGTACTTAGGTTTGATATCCTCGCCTCCGTCCCAAAGAAGTTCTTCTATTCTATCAAACGCTGTCAAATTCGTTAGTCTACCAACCCATGCGTCACTACATCATTTCCAGCTTTCCATGGGAATGGATAACTGAACAGTTGAATGGGATGGCTTGCCCATTGGCTGCGCATGTGCCACAGGTCTCCTCCTTGTCTGTGTATAGTTGCCCGTCATAATCGCTTGTGCATAGGAGACGTTGCGATTCCGAGGATAATGCTTTACACCCTTCGAACCCGGCTGTACCATACCTGTTTTACCCTTGCCCTTATCCTTGGCTGCCAGTAAGTCCTCCATTGTCTCCTTCTTGTGCTGCTCATTTGGTTTTGTTGCCACTCCCATCTTCCATCCGCTGTCATGTTTAGGGAGGTTCACATGGAGCTTAAGGCCACCCACAATCAAGTTATCTAATTGTCTTTCAAGTCTGCTGATATCTTCAACGCCCTTAAAAGGCACAAAACCATACCTTCTGCCGTTCCTATTCCTGTGTTTGGCAATGAAAATCTCCCTCACATCTCCCCATTTCTTGAATACAAACCACAAATCTCTTTCACCCATCTCTTCTGGAAACCGTGTGAAATAGAAGGATGACACATCTGCCGCATCCCTCCAATTTTCCCTATTACCTCCCCATCGTCGTGCCTCCTCTGATACCATTTGTTGCTGACTATACACCCTTTTCCGGCGAAATTGAGACATGAGCTACCCTTAGTCCTCTCCCTATACCTATCTCTGTGATGCACTCTAACCCACTCACTGTTTCTCTCTCTAAAATTCTCTCTCATCTACACAAGTTCAACTAGTCTGGTTGATTAGCATGGGTAACACAACTGAAAACAGGCAGTGATTTGTTTCTGATAACAAACTCCATTATATGCGAATTTCTAGACTGCTTTTGATACCAACAACAAAGTGGCATTTGTTCCTCAAATTTCTGACTACACTTTGGTAGTGAGCACAAAAATTAAATCTATGCAGATGATGTTGGTATTTTCTGGCAGCTCTGATCTATTATTAGTAATTAATCATCTGCTAATTGGATTGATGCTCTATTATGATGTTGAAATTAAGGTCCTTTAAATCTTCTTGTAACTAATTTGGCAAGGCACTGACAACTCTACTTGTTCCCAGCGTTTGGCTCTTTACAAGCAGAAGTTGGACAACATGTTCAAATGATATGTTATTTAGGTAAACACTCACTGATTCTTTTCTTCTTCTTTTGCTACTATACTAATATGCTAAATTGCATTTTCTCACTGTTTCAGGATATACATTCACATTTAATTAGAAATGTCACAGTTGAATCACAAAGGGGGAAGATTTTTTCTGTGGCACTGTGTTAGGTACATAGAATATTTGCACTTGTCCTAAAGCTAGGTTGTTTTCAATGTGCGAGTACAGTGTTGAATCAGTATATCTAGAGATGGGTTCCCATTTTTTGTGTATATTTATCTCATATGGTGAGCGAGTGACTATTTCCAAGAACTTGTTGATGCATCTTATAAATGTGGAAACACTATAACACTTGCAGTTCAGGTCCATTATTATAATCGTAAATCAGTTCTATTGTGGATTTTACTGGATATTCTGAAAGTTTTATTATAGAAATTCCCTACAATCCTACTTATCCTTCACTACTCTTGTACATCTCATTTTCTCCCTCCTTTCATACACAATGAAGATAAGAAAACTTATGTTGACAGTAGGTTTTAATTATTTATTTTTAGTTTTTAAAAAATGCTTAAATTTATCCCTGTTTATGAGGAAAAATGTTGTCAATCACATGAGAAGCTGATGCGTAAGCTTGCTTGCCTGTTTCAAAACTCAGAACCTTCGAGGCACAAGGAAAAATTATTTATCATCATAAATCATACATGAAGTTGACACTAGGTGTCTTGACTCTGGGTTTCAAACTAGAATATATGTCATAGCATCTTGCTGCATTACAGTTGAATCAACACTGATTTAGGTATGTAATTTCTCATTCCCCAACGCCATGGCATTTCTGTCCCTTTGAGCAACCAAGATGTATTGATCAATTAATTAGGAACACGGGAACAGTCTATTTTCTCAAGTGTTAGAAGCATCAGAAACTGCATCTAACCTGATTGAATCTGACGGAGCATTTTGTGCAACTGATGATATAGATTTGGCCTGTGTCCAGAAAGAATGCTTCTTATTGTCATCCTCTTTCATTCTCTCAGCATATTTATTTATGTCAACTGCTGTGTCAGCATTCCCACCAAATGCAGATTCAAGATTATCCTTATCAAACAAATCCTCCATAATCTTCTTTGTGTTGTGGTCGTTCGAATAGCCAAACTTTATTTTATTAACAGTCTCAATCTCTAAAAAGGGCTTTATCATCTGCAGCGATTCACTCTCACATTACAAAATGGTCCTAGATTCATAATCACCCTTATATAGCAGCTAACATCACAATTTAAAGATCAACAATATATATACACACACACTGGCAAACATAATCTTCTACGGATCAGCAGCTAAAAAAAAGCATGTTAGGAGAAAAGACCATAAATCCCCCAGTGTCATCCAAAGTAATCAGCATCCACTCATCATTAACTCTGCAAGCTGCATTTAACACTAAACCAAGTCGATGCAGATATATCATATATTGCCTATACCAAAGCAGCATGTATATATAAGCACCACACAGAAGATATAAGTGTTATAATGAAAAGTCTTTTATTTAGTTACCGAGAAAAATGGTTGGAAGATCATAGGTGCATTGTATAGTATTATTAAACCCAGCTGCTTTGGATAATACTCTTGCAGAATATGGGCAGATTCACGTGCCACCTTCAATGATATATCTGACAGCTTGAAACCCTGGAAATCTAACAGCCAGACCATCTGTTCCTGGTGTGGTGGAAGGTTTAAAATGGCATGCTCAATGCTGTATACAAAATACTTAACCTGTCCTTGTGTTGATGACGACTTCTGCAGTGTACAAATGAAGACGACAAATGAAATTAGAAATGAAATGAAAACATGGATGACGTTACTCTAAAAAAATTGTTACTAAACCGTGTTGTGGATTATCAAAGTTTCTTGCTGCAAAGGCACCAACTACTCAAAATATAGCATATAATGGAAAACTAAGGAAAAAAACAAAACATTCCAAGAAGATCAAACTATAACAAGAATACAAGGTACTGTAAATCAAATCTATTCAACACGACCAGTAAAAAATTATATCAAGAATCAAATGCAAGTTTAAGAGATATAGAGTAGAAGAATAACACAAATTTACGTGGTTTGATCAATGTAGCCTGCATCCATAGGAGAGAGCTCTTTGCACTATGCTTTCAACACCAATGAAATTTAATACGATGCCTTCTTCATTGGCCTGCTACACAATCTTTCTTTCCCTCTTGCATTCATGATTTTACGGAAAATATAGAACCAACCAAGACTAGCTCACACCTTGACTATTCTCTCCTGCCTTCTCTGACTTTTAACACAACAGTATTTCACACTGAATTATTTTTTTTCTTCTTACAACTCTACTTGCCATCTGTGTCTATTTATATGAATAGTGTTACCATGAAGCTAAGCAGCAGTGAACTAGTTACAATAACAATAACAACTCAACTGTCTAACTAACTCCATAGCAAACTTTATAACAGATTTTGAGGCAATATCTACAAATCGATTTCCAGCCAATTCTACATATAAAATAAAACCTTGATGTCATTTTCAAATCAGAGTAAAAGGGTGGCATTGCTATGTAAAGTCTTAAAAGTCTACAGTGTTTTCCACTGATGAAAATGAAAAATAACAAGGTAGCTAGCTGGCCATGATATGTATCTGAATACATCCCTTATTCTCATTATTACATTTTAATTCACTCCAAGCGCTGAGTCTGTTTTTTATACGATTACATCCTTATTAATTAAATAAGATAAATATTACTGTACCAAAAAAAAGAAGATAGATATTGAAAGTGATTCTCAGAAGAAACCTGGCGACAAGGTCTCATTACAAGCACTGATCTCCCATACTTGTCATGATAATTTGGTTTATACAACATCCCTGTCTGTGCTTCCTCAGCAACCTCTTCCTTCATTAAGGAAAAATCCATGTGAAATAACATTTTACAGAATAAAATATCAATGAGTGTAAATTGACACAAGTCTAAAGCATGTCCAGATCACACTTTCCACGTGAGACACTAAGTCAACAAAATCAGTTACTGGTGGTTTATCTAGAATATTGTTAGATATAGCCAAAACAAAACAAGGTAAGTAGTCATAGATATGGCTGAGCTGTGAACACTTCTTTCGCAGTTTACTCTGGCATTCTCTCAGGTCCTCTTAAGAGAGTGATGGACTCAAGGGAACATAGGGACGACAAATACTCAGTTTAACCATCTTAGCCAAGTCTTATAAAAAGAGGACACAACCCAGCCATGCATTATTTGTTAAAAATTAAAATTCATCAAATCTTTTTGACAGCAATTAGTAACTTACCCAGCGAATCTCTTCAGGTTTGTATTCTTTTCTCCATTTTAGGCTCTGTTTCAACATTTGAGCTGCCTTCTTGACATTCCAATTTCGTGACCTTAAATACCTTGAGATGGAAGCATCAGAACAGTACACAGATTCCTTATCTGATAGTGGCCCTATCAACCCTCTAACTTCAGTGATCTGGAAAAGAAAGCAAATTATTGTACATTGTTGCTTGATATTTTCAGTTCAAATGCAACAAGACCAAAAGTATCTTTGTTAATATACAAAGAATGAAAAATTACTGGACATACCTTTGCCTGCTCTTCTTGTGATGTAACCATTTTCTCATGACCGTTAGAGGCAGCTTTTTTCAGCTCCTGACTCATACTGTTCAGTATAGAGACACAAAAGATTAACAATGAACAGTTGAACACTGCAATGGTTATCAATAGTTCCAAATAATTACAGCATAACAACCAACAACGACAGTGTTACATTTTTATAAAAGTAAGTTACCTTAAACAAAACCTATGTGATCCACCGATGTAACGCAAGCTAAACTTTGAGGGAACCAAAGTGAATTCTAGGATATTGTTAATTTTGGTTTCATCATTGAAAGGTGGCATTCCTTTTATAGCCACTTACTTATGTTAAATAGTTTATATTACTAGAGTTAGTGATTAACTCAAAGTTAGTTAGCTCAATATTGTTAGCAAGTTCATTTCGTTTGTTAGGAGTACTTACGGGCTTACAGTCTTCTATTATGTCATGTTTTGTATATGAACTTAACTTCCTTCATATACTATTTCCATGCACGTTCTCACTTTCAGATAATGGATTTTTCTATTTTCTCGCAACTTTTTTATTCTCTACCAAGTTTTCCAACAGTTTATTTATTTATTTTTTAAGAATAAGAACATGTTTTGATTATAAAAGTTTGGCTTTAATGGCTTAAAAAAGGTTTGGTTTTAATCATATCAGGAAAAAAACGTTCTGTGATCCATATAACCCATCTTACCTAATGAGATAATGCTTTGTTGTTATTGATTATAAAAGTTAGACAAAAGAATCTTTCAATTAAGATAAAATTTAGAGACCCTGAGGATAAGAGTAGTAAACCCAGATAGCATGACAAAAACAAAACATAATGACAATTAAGCTTCACTGTAGTCAGCAAGTAGAAAGCTAATAAAAAACCACAACAAATACGCGTACACATACAAGACAAGGCAATACCACTTGGAAATGACATCAAATGGAATAAACTTTAGATTACTTGTGCATCTTAAGTCTTAACATTTCATTTACATTTCACATCCACTTTTTTTTTTTTTTTTCTTTCTAAAAGGTAGTACACCCTTGCAACGTAAGGTATCATCCCAAACCATTTGGAAATGATATCAAATTGAATCATTTTAAAATTACTTGTGCATCTTGACATGTCATTTACATTTCACATTCACTTTGTTTCTAATAGGTAACGTATACCCTTTGCAACGTAAGGCACACGGGGTACAACTTAACCATGAAGAAAGTGAAGAGCGGTTAAACTCACAAAAACGAACCGACAGTTATAACACAAAAAAAAAAAAAAAAAAAATAAAACCCGAAATACATCAAAACCAGAGTTCGGAGGCAATGCAAAGAAGAGAAAAAGAAAAAGACAAGATTAACGTAATATTTAAGAAAATGGAAATAAATAAATGGTACTAGTAGCTTAGATGAACACCTCACCTGAACATGATATCGCTACAATATTGAGAAAGTGAATGCCAGAAAACTATAAACAAGCAAACAATTAACCTTATGCGTGTTCGCCGAACTGGTTCTAGTGTGGATTCAGGTTCTGCTTCTGCTCTTTATTAATGCATCCTGCCACTCTCTGACAGTTACACTTACCAGTTTTAATGTGGTCCAAATAATGCATTGTGCATACGAAAAAGAAAATACATCGTTTACATGAATTTTTTTAAGAGGATAATAGAAATCACAATTTGTATAACTTTAGTATAGATATGACAAAAGTTAACAAATTTATTATATACAATAGTTTCGGGTTAAATTAAAGTTCCAACCAATCAGGGGTTGAACTAGGAGAAAAAAGTTAAGGGGGCCAAAAAAAATTAACGCATAATTATATAAAAGAAGGATGAGGAAGAGAGTTATAACATTAAACTTAACACGTTAAAAGTTAAAAGTTGAGGGAGACAATTTTCTAATTAAGTACCGTTACTAAGGAATTTTGATTTTTTAGGGGGGGGCAGATGCCCCTTTTGAGATGTATGCACTATGTGGTTTCGTCCCTGGTTACAATATATCTTTCTACAGACCATACTAATTTTAAATATATATATATATATATATATATATATATATATTTACTTTATTGTTTTTTTTTTTCTAAATAACTAATATTCTTCATTGGAGATAATTATGTTCCGGTCAAATAAAATTATTATAATGATAAAGTTCTTTCTAAAGTATTTAACACGAGTCAGATAGAAACATTTACCTTATCTTTTAGTATAAATTATGATGAAATTATAATTTTAAATAAATTTAATAACAATCGACATGTACGTAGTGTGGTGGTTGTTCGTAGTCGTAAAGCTCATTTAAGATGATGGTGTTAGAAGGTATAATATATAAACACGTAAAGGATGCGTATTTAATGCAAAACTGTTTGTTATTCGAGAAGAACCACACATGGTCAAGATTTTATTTTATTTTTTGGTACAAACATATGATCAAGATTAATAAAAACATTAAGGACATAAATATTTAAAATGTCAGATAATTTGTTTTAAAAATGTAAATTTATATATGTGTGTTTAATGTTAACCATTTATTTAATTGTTAATATTTATTTTTCTTATTCTCATATAATAAAAACTTTAACTAATGGGTATAGTTTAATTAACAACATATGCTGAGTTGGTAGGAAAAAAATATAAGTTTGATTTCCACAAAATACATTTTTGGAGAGGTACTAAGAGCTTTAAATATGACTAAGCAACGAATCGATGATTAATCTCTTAATTCATGATGAATTGCTTTGACACATGACACAATAAAAGAGTATATGCTAAAAATAATAATTATAGGATCATTATTAATTTAATTATCATTGGAGGTTGAAAATATTCCTTCAAGATAGCAGGGATATGTGAAGTTGTTGGGATGCTATTAACAACATAATTACATTGCAATACACGTAAATTGAGGCATCATTTGATAAAAGCATAAACGTCGTACATCAAGCAGATTTGTATCAAGGAGTGCATTGAGTCATATAGTTGACGAGTATGACTGAGTTAATAATAAGGTCGAATTGGAACTACACATGGTTTGGCTTGTGAATGTGTATTTGCTATGCTAGGTACAGTTCGATGTGTCACCCAATTCTCTTGCATATGGTTCATGTTCATTGCAAGAGGTTAAACATAGATACCAAGAAAAGCAAGACAAAGGGTACCTCTGTAACAAGAAATGAATGTTTTGCACAAGCAATTTCAAGAACTTTTATTTAGGAAAATTACTCTCAAGGCTAAATTGCGTGAACTAACATTTTCTTATGAAATTTCAATGTGTCATATGAAAAAGGTGAGAACAAAGGGTGCTCTGAAGGATCCAGGGTCGAAGAAAGTCAGATCAACTAAACATAATCCTTCATATTTGGAGCATGTTGATGCACTGCTTCTTACCATGAGTCTAAAAACAGGAGAGTTTTGCCATCGATGGACCATTTTCCGGTTGAGATTGATCCATTTATTGAAGAATTATTGATTTGAAAGCATATGAGAATTATGGTTATCGTGCAGTTGCAACTCAACTTGGTATGAGTGAGTAATCTTGGGCTCTGATCCATTTTGATTGATTATATAGCTTCAATAGTGACAAGATGATTACATCAAACTCTTTGGTAGCAATGACCAAGTGACCGAACTGAGCCGATCTTTGTAAGTTGATAAGAAGATATCTGTTGATAAATGGATGATCATAACCGAATAAGAACTATATGTAATTGCCTCAAGATATAAAGTAATCCTAGTTGCTTTTTCCTTACCGCGAAACATGACCGTTTCCCTTTTAAAGGTCGACCGATGTTATTTTAGTCAAGTCACCACCAGCTTATTATTATTATTGAGTTCATGGATAATTGTCACTTTGTACATGCATGATATGATTCATTTTATTTTAATTAATTGAAATGTAGAAGTTTAAGGTCCTTAAATCTTCTTTTTAACTAATTTAGCAAGGCATCGACAACTTGTTGATGCATCTTATATGTGGAAACGCTGTAATTTATCCCATACGGTGAGCAAGTAATTGTTTCCATGAGCCCGTTATTGATGCATCTTAGGAAACGGTGTAATACTTGCAGTTCAGGTCCAGCATTATAAGAGAAATTATACTTCTCATTTTCTCCCTCCTTTCTTATACAATGAAGAAAACTAATACTGATACTGCGAGTTGTAGTACTATATTTTATTTATTTATTTCTTGTTAACTTAGAATTGTCCTTGCTTATGAGGGAAAATATTGTCCATCACATGAGAAGCTCATTCATTCCATGCCTGTTTCAAAGGTCAGAAGCTTCAAGCCACGAGGCAAAATTATTTATAATCATAAATCATACATGAAGTCGACACTTAGTATCTAGAATCTAGGTTTCAAACTAGAATGTCGTAGCATCTAACTGCATTACAGTTGACTCATTACACTGATTTAGGTCTGTAATTTCTCATTCTAATTTATTTCCCTTTGAGCAACCAAGATGTATTGTATTGATCATGGTTAGGGACATGCGAACAGTCTATTTTCTTTTTGTAAGAAGCATTAGAGTTTGCATCTTTCCTGATTGAATCTTAAGGAAAAGGAGCTTTATTTAAGACACTGGCTTGGCCTGAGTCCAGCAAGAAATAATCTTACTTTCATCCTCTTTCATTCTCTCAGCAAATTTATTCATGTCAAATCCTGTGTCACCATTCCCACCAAATGCAGATTCAAGTTTATGCATATCAAACAAATCCTCCAACATCTTTGTGTTCAGGTCGTCCGAATATCCAAACTTTACTTGATTGTAAAGCTCAGTCTCTAGAAGGGCCTTAGCATCTGCAGCAGTTCACTCTTTCACATTACAAAATGGTACTAGATTCATGATCACTCTTAAATAGCATCTAACATAACAATTAAAGATCAACAGTATTAGACACTAGCAAAAAAAATCTTCTATGGTTCAGCTGCTAAAAGATGAATAAGTCAGGAGAAAAAATCATAAATACCCCACCGTGGCATCCAAAGTAGTCAACATACACTCATCATTAACTTCGCAAGCAGCATTTAACACTAATGCAGATATATATGGCTCATACCAAAGCATCATGTATATATAATGAAAAGCCTTTTATTTAGTTACCGTGAAGAATGGTTGGAAGATCCTAGGTGCTTTGTACAGCATTGTCAAACCCAGATGCTTTGTAATATATGGACAGTTTCACGTGACGTCTTGAATGATACATCTGACATCTTGGCACCCAGGAAATCTATCAGCCAGGCCAACTGTTCCTGGTGTAGTGGCAGATATATAATAGCATTTTCCATGCAGTATACAAAGTACTTAATCATGTCCTGTGCTGGTGTTGATTTCTGCAGTACAAATAAATAAACACATGATGATATTACTTATAATTGTTAATAAATCAGATTCTAACCAAATACACATGTTACATGCATAAACCATAAACCGTTGACATCAATTTCGACAGAGAATAAAAGGGGCAGCACGGCTATGTAAAGTCTTAAAATTCAAGAGTGTTTTCTACTAGTGAAAAATGAAAAATAATGAGGTAGCTAGCCACAATGTATATCTGAATACATCCCCTATTCTCATTCTTCCATTTTCAGACACTAAATTAAACAAGGTAGAGATTGGAATTTGGAAGAGATTCTCAGAAGAAACCTTGTTACAAGGTCTCATTACAATCACTGGTCTCCCATACTTGTCACAATAATTTGGTCTATACAACATCCCTTTCATTGCTACAGCAGCAACCTCTTCCTGCATTAAGGAAAATTCCATGTCAAACAAGATTTTAACAGAATAAAGTATCACATAAGTCTAGATCTTGTCCAGATCATAAATTCCACCACGTCAGACAATAATGAACCAGATTCGGTTGATCAATCTTAAGAACAATATGTCAACATAATCAGTTACTGAGCTGTGAGCACTTCTTTTGATGTTTACTCTGGCATTCTCTTAAGTAATACTCACTTTAACCATCTTAACCTAGTTTTATTGAAAAAGGACACATCCCAACCATGCATTGTCTCTTAAAATACATAAAATAAAAGAAGTGAAAACAATTAGTGCATGTTTGGAAATCAGGTGGAAAAGTACTTTTTGAGGCAAAAGTAATTTTGCAAAAGGATCAAAGCTCTTGCTTTTGATTTCATTTTGTTTCTATATGTGGCATTTGCATTCGAACGCGGTCATAACATTTCTAACTTCAATCCAAACATGCACTTAGTAACTTACCCAGCGAATCTCTTCAGGTTTGTATTCTTTTCTCCATTTTAGGCCCTGTTTCAACATTTGAGCTGCCTTCTTGACATTCCAATTTCACGACCTTAAATACCTTGAGATGGAAGCATCAGAATAGTACACAGATTCTGTTACGGATTTGATATATAGGCTTAGTGTTAAGGCCCATTGAGAATTCGAAACCTTGGACTGTTGACCATAACCGTAGAGGAAATCGTGGATCTTGAAGATAATAACAGCAAAGATCGTGATGTCAGGCAATTAGAGATCTCGGCCATGCATACCAGAGAGAATCATCAACTGACCTAGAGGTAAGTTTAGTATAAATAAAGGATGCTTTCAGGGAAAAAGGTACACACCCACTCGTTCTCTCTTTTCTTTCCATTAACACTGTGCACACACCTCACCCCACTGGTTGAGTATTGCTTCGTGCATAGTGATCATATTTTTAGAGGTATTTCCCTTCTATAAATACCTTGAGAGAGAGCTTGATCTAATATCAAAATCACCAGCATCCTTGCTGGACATATCTGTTCGTAAAAGATAGAACATTGGAGCCGTCTGTGGGGACTGTAAAGTTCAAATCCCACGATCTGTGATTGTAAACACTAGAAGTAACCAAACTCCACACCCATGTTCCGATGCGGGTGGAAGAGGAGAACCTGGTAACTAGAACGTGATCCGTCACGAAGCTGTACATGTGAGTGATGCGGTTTCAGACTCAGCTTCGTCTCTTGCTCTAGCGGAACGGGCAATTCCTAACGCTCATCATCCAAATCTGGTTCATCATCCAGTGGTCATGGCAACCCTTGCACCGGAACCTGCTAAACATCTCATGAATAATGCTCTAAATGCGATCCTAGATCGAATGGAGAATATGGAGAGAAGATATGTTCTTCAAAGGCAGGAGGACATCAGGAATATCACGCTCCAGATAGAGAAATGTAATGCGGATTGGAAACGTGAAGAAGAACAGCGCATACAACGCATGGAACAACGTCTCAGAAATATGGAGAACCCGGTCAATAATGAGGATCAGGGACAGCAGGATAGCCATGCAGCCATTGCCAGGAACGGGACAAATCACCAGGCCAGTCAGGCCCTGGTTTTTCCAACAAATCGTCCTGCAGAGCCAGGAAATCATGCAATTCCTGTTAACTCGGAAGGACCGGTTAGTCGATTTGAAATTTGGGGTTCATCTCGAGTCAACGTTCGAAATGATAGTCCGGTGCATCAAGATAGTGAAAAATGATGCATGCACAACTGGCAGCTCCAATTCGATATGCAGATGTGTGTGCGAGGAATTGACAAACCAATAATATCCCGTATCTTTGTTACTACCTTATCTGGAGCGGCCCAGTCATGGTTCCATACGTTGCCACCGCGGTCAGTCCTCAATTTTGAAGATTTGGTCAGAGGTTTCTGCTGAACATCGCAACCAGCAAAAAAAACCAAATCAAAGTTTGCATTTGGCAAAATACGGCAACAACCAGGCGAAACGTTACATAGTTATCTAGACCGTTTCAAAGATGCAGCATTGCAAGTACAAGGGTTGGAGGAAAAAGTACACGTGCACCTCATCTCGGTCGGGTTGAATTGATCATCCCGATTGGTGAAGTCAATATATAAAGACTCAGTAAAATCATTGATGGAGTTTCGAGCCCGATCAAAAAAGTATTTGGAGTTGGAGCAGATGGAAATCCCGAATGCAATGGGTCGAGAGAAGGAAATGAGTCCCAAAAGGAGGAGTCCACTGCCAAGGGGCCGACAACATCAGGGGATTCCCAATCAAGGCAGAAATGCGGACATTAAATTCAGGCCAGGGAAGTATGAAACAAAATACAAAAAATACACACCATTGAATGTATCTCGGTCACAAGTTTGGAGGGAGGTAGCGTTGACTGACATGAAGAAGGTGGAGTGGCCTCGTCCATTGTATAACAAGGTCGGGGTAGATAAATCCCGATTTTGTGAGTTTCACAATGGATCAGGGCATACCACTGACCAGTGTTGGGATCTCCGAGACACTATTAAAAAATTCGTCAGAGGGGAAAGGTTGAGGCAGTACGTGATAAAGACCCAGGGCCGCAGGAACAAGCACAAAGGTGAAGAAGCTCAACCCGAGAAAGAAAAAGAAGACAAGAAGAAAAAGCATAATGACGATGATGAATTTCTAGAGCCGGATTTGAGTGTAATGTCATTGTTGGAGCCCTGGAGGAGGAGGAGGAGATACTGCCAATCAAAGATGGAAGTACTTGAAAGAAATTCTTTCGGTGAGAGAGCAGCCCAAGTTCAAAGGGAAAACGGGCAAACCAGAGCCTCCTATTCTATATTTTACGGAGGAGGATATGAAAGATGTGGTGCCAAATCATGAGGATGGCCTAGTAATTACTGGAACACTGATCAATTGCCAAGTTAAAAGGATGTTCGTAGACAACGGTAGCTCTGCAGATATTATTCTCTGGAGTGCGTTCAAAAAGATGAATATGGACAAAGAGGACTTGAAGCAATGTAAGATAATTTTGATAGGCTTCAATGGACGAAATAACAGTCTTAAATGTTCCATTAACCTACGGATGACATTAGGAACTAAAGATGCATTCAAGTCGGAAACAGTTAAATTTGTTGTGGTCGACTTTCCATCACCGTACAATATTATTTTGGGAAGACCAACTATTCGTAAGTGGGATATGTTGATGTCTACCAAGCATCAGAAGATAAAATTTGTAGGGAACAAGGATCAGGTGGTGACAATCTGCGGGGAACAAAAAAAATCCAGGCAATGTTATTACAATACGGTTAAGGAAAGCGAAGGTGGTCCATCTTCACCACCCCAGATATATCAAGGGGATCATGTTGGCCGGAAAATAGTGGAACGTTAGTCGGGAAAACCAATAAATATGGTAGAACTTGACATGAGGGAAGACTTCGAGGAATGGAGACCAGAACCAGCTTAAGATGTGGAAGAATTGCAGATAGTAAACCAATCGTGGTAGATCACCAAGATTGGAAAAATGGTTGATTCAGACATCAAAGTCAAACTCATGGAGTGCCTCAAGAGGAACCAAGACATTTTCGCTTGGAAAGCGTCAGAAACACCAGGGATAAATCCAAATTTTTGTTGCCACAAATTATCGATGTACCTCGGATCAAAGCCGGCCCAACAGAAAAAACGGAAGCTCGACCCCGAAAGAACACAACCGCTGGCCACACACATCAGAGAATTGTTGGAAGCCGGGTTTATATGAGAGGTGGAATCATAATTGAAAACTCGGAAGAGGTGGCTATTGAGCAATCTCTTCAGTTGAATTTCCCAACATCGAACAACTAGGCTGAATATGAAGCACTGATAGTTGGGTTATTACAAGCGAAGGAGCAGGGAGCGAAGAAAATAAAGGTATTCACTGATTCTCAGCTTGTCACAGCTTAGATCGAGGGACGATATCAAGTGAAGGGGCCCTTATTGGCTAAATATTTGAATAAAGTCAAAGAAGTCATTGTTGATTTTGATGAAGTAATCGTGAGCCATATCCCTAGAGAAGAAAATGCAAGGATTGATATTTTGTCAAAACTGGCTAGTACTAAGAGTTCGGGTAACCATAGGACTATTATTCAACAGGAAATTTCCAGACCGATCTGTGTTATGATAATCTGGGCAGCTGAAGATTGGAGGAGGTCGATGATTGATTATCTGGAAAGGGTATATTGTCGGATGACGTGTGGAGGCCAAGAAATTGGTATGTGATACAGCTATGTACACAATTTTAGATAATGAATTATACCGCAAAGGATTGCACACCCCGATGCTGGTTTGTTTGAACCCCGATATAGTCGAATACGTGTTGACCGAGATACCTGAAGGCATCAACAGCCAACACATGGGAGCTAAGGCATTAGCAAGAAAGGCTTTTCGAGCCAGATACTATTGGCAGACAATGGAAGCTGATTTTGCAAATCACGTCAAAAAATGCGAAAGTTGCCAGAAACATGCTAAGTTGTTATGATCTCCTCCCGTCGAGTTGCAGCTTATTTTGGCTCCATGGCCCTTTTTTAAGTGGGGGATGGATCTGTTAGGACCATTCAAGGCACTAGAAGGTCAGCTAAAATGGTTGATAGTGGCAGTAGATTATTTCACAAAGTGGATTGAAGCAGAACCTCTCGCCACCATCATGTCGGCTCGAGTGCAAAGATTTTTGAACGAAACATCATTTCCAGGTTTGGAATCCAAGGTGAGATTGTAATAGATAATGGAACTCAATTCACTGATAAATGGTTTCAAGAGATGATGGTCGGGTTCCAGATCAAGCATCACTTTGCTTCAGTAGAACACCCACAATCCAACGGACAAGTTGAAACAACGAATAAGGTAATCGTTAGATGGGTTGAAAAAGTGGATGCACGATGCCGACTCTAGTTGGGTGGAGCAACTCTATTATGTTTTTTGGGGACACACAACTACGACTCAAACGTCTACCAAAGAAACCCCGTTTAGAATGACCTATGGTTGCGAAGCAATGATACCAGTAGAAATTGATCAGCTATCTTGGAGAAGAAATCATGTACTTCAAGAAGGTGAAGGAAAGAATAATGAGGCCTTGGCCATTGAGTTGAATTTGACTGATGATCCGGGTTAATGCCCACTGGCGAGATCTGTTAGCAAAACAACTAGCAGCCTTGAAGTATAATAAGAAAGTGAAGCTGAGGTATTTTGAACAAGGCGACTTAGTGCTTCGGAGGGAGAATAAACTGAAAATATATTACAGTTAAATCCGAGATTGATGGAAGGAGCAATAAGCCATATGGCAAAATAAGTATTTGTTTTCCTTTGTCAAAATTAACAATGTAATTTACAATTCATGTGTTTCTCTTTTATTGAGAGTATGATCCGTGGTACGATAAATTTTCAACCCGAAATTCATATTGTTCTCTTTCATTGAGATCATGAATTGTTTTGTAATTCTATTGTTAATCATTTTATGAAATTTATTAATAAATAAAGTATCATGATCTTTATAAGGAGATCGCGAACTTATCTGTGTAGAGTTGCGTACAAATTAATAAAAACTTGTGCGTACACGAGGCATCATGATTATTATTATCTTGGCAACGAACAACACGCTATTTAAACGCTAATCAGGTTGAAATGTAGGACCATTTAATAATGAAAATAAATGTCTACATGTAGCATGTTAATCATTGTTAGGATCAAGTCCGGGAAAAACAACCCAGAACAGTTGTAGAGAGGAATAATCTGTACTAAAAAATACTTGGTCGTTGAAAACAAATGAATATTTATTCAACATGCAAAGGCTATTGTAATTGTTGGCCAAAAGTTTTGATAAGAATTCGGATTGGTACGGGTTCATTTGTATTTGGATTGTAAAAAGGGCGAATACGTGAATAAAAATAAATTGTGTTCATTACAAGTAAAATCGGGATCAACCTGAAAATGTTTTTAAAATATTAAAATAAAAGGAAAATTACAAGTTAAACCGGCATCCCGACCCTTCAAACACTTATGTTGCCGGGGATTGAACTTGAATATCACCCTGTTGGGTAGAAGTCACCTCTTCTCCATGATGTGGATCCTCATCCATTTGGATTATCGAATCTTCATAAGGAGAAGGAGGGACCAGTTTATCATTATCTATATAGGATTTAAAGTGCATGCCCATGGCATTCAGTTCAACTCCTAGGTTCAGACAGCGTATTTGGTCCAGTGTGTTGTTGAAGGACTCCTCTACTACCGTAGCCAATGCCTCCCTCACCATAGTAGCCTCTGTTTCGGCCTTTTGTAACCTGGATTCAGCTTCCTTGCACTCCAATTGGGATTTTTCCAAAACAGTTTTCAGTTCATTGAAGTGTCCAGTCAGGAGCGCATTCTTTTACCGGGTTGTTTCCAAGGTTGTCTGGGCACTCTCAGCGGTATCCAAGGCAGTTTGGAGCTCTTGGCATAGGGAGGCAGTAGTATCCTACGATGCAAGGAGCTCTTCGTGGGTTTTTTGGGTCTTCTCCCGTGATGCTCGGAGCTCATCCAATAGTTTGTCGTGCCTAGTTTTCAAAGTTGCTAAACTTTGTACTAAGGCAGCACACTTGAAGGCATTTCCCTGGATACGGTTGAGCTCTTCAGGGTCATCATGCGAAAGGAGACTCGAATCCGAGAAGCGCTTGGGAGCCTTGACAACACAGATTATGTCTTCATTAACTCATTTCTCCCACAGGCATCCTAGCGACGACCCGGAAGCATTAATAGAGGGAGTAGAAGTAGAAGTAAGGAGTGAAGGGGGAAGATTGAGAGCCATAGTTCCCGGTGCCGAAGAAGATGTCGGGTTACTCTGGCCTGTTGGAGTTGTTTCCATTTGAACCGATTGAGTAGTCTTGCATTTTTTCCCCTTTCCTCCCCCTAAGAAGGTAAGAAAATTTAGAGGCTGTGACCGTTTTGGGGGATTTGGACGCTTGGCAGAAGGGGTTGGCTGTCTCGGTTTGGCAGCAAGGGCGGCTGAAACTACCATCGTCGGAGCAGGAGAATCCGCAGCCGGGGTCGCAACAGATGTGGCTTGTTTTGTGGGAGCCGAGGAAGAGGGTTGTGGTCCCATATTGTCAGCTTCAAAATGGAAATAAATAGTTAGAGCAGATTAAGTTATACATCACAAATCAAAGTCAAACACATTCATACTTAATTCGGTGGAGAGCCCGAAATGATAATTGCGAATATAAGAAGCAACACTTGGCAAGCCGTGAGCTTCTTTATATGCCGCAATCCGGGTCACTGAGTAAGCGTCGGAATCTGACAAATCCGTATCTTGGCAATAACACAATCCATGCACAGATCGAACCGGGTTTCAAAGGAGCAATCTAGGGAACTATCTTGTTCTAGAGACGAAGACGGAATATCTGGTGTGGGACGTAAAGTTGAAAGAGAAGGATTGTCAGAGGAATTCCTAGACGTAGATTTGGGTTTATTTTGTTTTGGCATCGAGGGAATGTTGAATTCAGAAATGTTAGTTTTCTTTATGGCGTAAGAACCACCAGAAGATGCACGCAAGAAGTCTTTTTCCCTTTCTTCCTCCGAAAGGGGAAGACCAAAGAACCAGTATCCAACTACGGGGGTAACTGTTCTATGTAGATGTGCTTATTCTTCCAGAGTGAGTTTCATTTTAAAAAGATGAAGTAGAATTTCACGCAGAGAGATAAAAGAAATTGCAAGAGTGATGAACAAAGAAAAAGACTCAAGGATAGAAACCCAGGAACAAGAGAAAATCACACGAAAATGACAAAGATGGTGTACGATCAAAACAATGATAAGAAGAAAGAACCAAAAATATAATGTATGATGGAACTATAAACAGAAAAAGGAAGTTTATGGTAATGAAGATATCTAGTGTGAGAAAAGTCTTGAAGAGTTTGGTGCTGAAAGGTGATGAACAATAAAAGGAAGAATGCACAAATGGAGAGAACATTTGCGAGATATAATGAGCAGAGAACACTTGCGAGAGATAATGAGCAAAGAAAAGGAAATTTGAAAGATAAAGGGAAAAATGTAACCGTCGAAGACACGAAACGGCGTGGTTGCAAAACTGGCAAGCACGAAACATCGCGTAGGGGCAAATGAGTAAAATCCTTTCAATAGTTAGGGGCAAAAAAGATAAATATATTCAAACGTCATGATTAAGGCGTGTAATGAAGTGATGGTGCATTAAATGTGCAGACTGCGTGCTATAGTTAAGGACAAGACATAATGACGGTATTTTACAGACGTTCCCTATTCTAGTTGTATGAAAATGAATCGATCGAATAAACTCGGCTGAATACTATGTGGTGGTACCCCGGTAGGGGTAATGAAATGAATTGGTACGAATTTGATATATAGGCTTAATGTTAAGGCCCATTGAGAATTCGAAACCTTGGACTGTTAACCATAACCGTAGGGGAGATTGTGGATCTTGAAGATAATAACAACAAAGATCGTGATGTTAAGCAGTTAGAGATCTCGGCCATGCGTATCGGAGAGAATCATCAACTCACCTAGAGGTAAGTTTAGTATAAATAAAGGATGCTTTCAAAGAAAAAAGTACACACCCACTCGTTCTCTCTTATCTTTCCATTAACATTGTGCACACACCTCACCCCACTGGTTGAGTATTGTTTCGTGCATAGTGATCATATTTTTAGAAGTATTTCTCTTCTATAAATACCTTGAGAGAGAGAGAGCTTGATCCAATATCAAAATCACCAGCATCCTTGCTGGACATATCTGTTCGTAAAAGACAGAACAAATTCCTTATCCGATAGTGGCCCTATCAAACCTCTTACCTCAGTGATCTGAAAAAGAAAGCAAATTATCATGGGCTACATCCGTTACTCAAAACATTGTAGCTTGGTATTTTCGCATGCAACAAGAGTAAAAGTATCTTTGTTAATATACAAAAAATGCAAAGATAATTAGACTAACCTTTGCCTGATGTTCTTGTGATATTAGCATTTTATCATGACTGTAGGAGGCAGTTTTGTTCAAATCCACGCTCATGCTGTTTAATTAGTATAGGGACGTTAAAAATTAACAATGAACAGTTGAACACAGCAAAGATCAGTACCAATATCAATTTATCGTAATAAGAGTTATTCACTTTCGTTCCAAATAATTACAGCAAAACATGTAGGGATTATTGGATTTATGCCGAAGCGATTTAAGGACCTTGTATATTGGTGTGCTTATCGAATCATCATCATTTCATAAACACACAACGAATACTACCTCTCGGAGTGCTGATCTTTGATGATCTTCCACGCCCTAGAATCCTTGCGTCACTGCACTTTTGATCTCCTTGTAGTCGGTTGATGGCAGACCTTCTAAACTATCTGTCAAGGGGAAAAGGGATAGTGTGTGGGCATTTTCTCATTATCAGGAGATGACTTTGCCTCAGCCTCTATGAAAATTCTCTCCTTTTAGAAAGGGTTAAGTGTAGAATATATATGGGTTCCTAGAAAACCTAACCCTAAGGTGTAACAGGCTCTAGGTTTCTTGGGCTCTTCTTACACACTAGGCCCTATTGGGCTTTAGTGAAAGAGCAAAAAACCAACAATCTCTCACTTGCTCTTGAGTACAAACTTGAGCCTAAAGCTTAATACCATATAACTCACAAGTCGTCATCAACTAAAATTTCCTCATCCCTTATCTTGAGCTAGCCTGGGGATCTACCAGCTGTTATTAATCAAGACCCCTGATAATCAACAAATGATTATCTAATTCAGTGCTACTCCACTAAAATCCCAAACTTGAACTCCAAGATTAATAACATATATAACATGTATATGCATCACCCTTTGTAGAACGTCTATAATTGATTGACAAGTTTTCTGTTACCCAATCAATTATTTATTCCCTTGACTATGATAGTTTTTCTAATGGATTACATGCACTGACCAGTGTCTCCAATATCCAAGTACCGAAACATATCAAGGGGACATTTCCTACAAATTTCATATTGTTTATCTTATAAATACCGATAATCAAATAATTTCACTCCCAAAATACTGAGTTATTGGCCGTCAATAGACCGCACCTCACCCATTGGTAAATCAAAGAATGAAAACTATTTGATTACCTATTTATAATAAACTCATAATTAAGAGCAATCATATAACTATAGTTATTTGGAGATTTGATACCTTATGACAGAAAAACACCCTTAATCAAATCTTTCCTTGATCCTTTCAATGTGAATGTTAATTCACACCAATATTTTACAATGATTCGGACAAAACCATTTCATAAAATATTGCAGCCTAAATAAAGTGCCCAACTTTATTTAAGAGCTGTGAATTTGTTAATCAATTATGAGAACCTATGACCATGTCCTCCATGAACATATCCATATGATCATATACTTCACAATTGATCCAGACCTTGGTGTTTGTAAATAGTGTGCAAAATAAATGAATAATACCTCATTTAAAACTTTCAGAAAAAAATACAATGTCATAATGTCTAGCACAAAAGGCACAAAAATAGCAAAGTAAAAAACAAGCTCCTAAAGCTACAGCAAATCTGGAATCCTCCTAAGACCCATAGATGTAACATGCCTCTCGAACACACATTCAGGCAAACTCTTTGTAAAAAGGTCAGCAAGGTTTTCTTCCAATGCTATCTTGGTTACCACTGTGTCCTCTTTCAATGATGTCTTGGATCAAGTGGCACTTCCTCTCTATGTGTTTTTGCCTTTTATGACACCGTGGTTCCTTGGACTGTGCTACTGCCCCACTATTATCACAATAAAGTGTGATGGGATGACTAGCACCTAGTATCACCTGAAGATCCATAAGGGACTTCTTCAACCATGTGGCTTCCTTTGCAGCTTTTGATGCTGCAACATACTCAGCCTCTGTGGTAGAGTCAGCCACACATGACTGTTTGATACTTTTCTAACAGATAGCCCCGCCATTAAGAGTGAACACATAGCCTGAAGTTGATTTTCTTAAGTCAATGTCTCCTTGGAAATCTGAGTCTCTCCCACTTGAATAGATCAACATATAATCTCTTGTTCTCCGAAGATACTTAATTATATGTTTAACTGCTATCCAGTGTTCCTCTCCAGGATTAGATTGGTACTGGCTTACTAATCCAACTGCATAGCAGATATCTGGTCTGGTGCACAACATAACATACATAAGGCTACCTACTGCTGAAGTGTAAGGTATCCTACTCATGTGTTCTCTCTGCTCAAGAGTTTTAGGAGAATGCTCCTTAGAGAGATGAATCCCATGCCTGAAGGGTAAAATTCCCCTCTTGGAATTCTCCATGCTGAACCTAACAAGTATTTTATCGATGTAATTAGCCTGGGATAATGCCAATACCCTATTCTTCCGGTCTCGTAAGAGTTTAATACCAAGAATATAATTGGTTTCTCCTAGGTCCTTCATATCAAAATGCTTGCTCAGCCAGGTCTTTATACCCGATAATACCTCTTTGTCATTTCCAATAAGGAGTATATCTGTTGATTTGGGAGATTGCTGAACTAAGGGGGAGCTTTTGAAGATTAGAGATCTGTAAAAGACTTGGAAAGGTTTTGGCATTCAACATGCTTGAAGGCTTGAAAGCTTGAAGATCAAATTGTGATTAAATGTAAAAGGAAAGGAAGCCTTCTAATGATCCAAGTTCTTATATGCATACCATTGATAATCATTCATGCATTACATCATAAAAGCTTAAGCAATTGATTTGGAACTTAAAAAATAAGTCAAGCTTTTTGGGAAAATAGTTCTAAGTGTTTTTAATCGATTACCAAACTTAAATAATCGATTACATTGTTCTTAAGATTTTCTAGAAATGAGTAAGAACAAATTAATCGATTATATCATCGTTTTAATCGATTATTTCACTATTGCATTTATACGGTTTTACATGAGAGACTGATTTAATCGATTACCATTTGATTGTAATCGATTACTTAGCTGTTTTGAAGTTAAGATCACTCTGTCTTAATCGATTACCACTTCTTGTAATCGATTACATAGTTCATTCATATATTATGCATATTCTGTCTTAATCGATTACCATATTTTACAATCGATTACATTTCACAAACCTGGATTTTACAAAGTCTGATTTAATCGATTACACATCGGGATAATCGATTAAATAACTCGTTGCTGTAACCCAGAACTTATCTAGAATGCTTTAATCGATTACGAGAGTGTATGTAATCGATTACATTTGCTAATTAATCGATTACAGGAGCTGGTTTAATCGATTATTTCTGTTACAGCTTTTTTATATAAATAGAACCTTGCCTTGAATAAAAAAAATTAACGAAACAGAAATTGATTTTTGAGCACTAAACATTCTGAGAGCTTTGTAATAAGTCAAAAAGGCATTCTTTGTGGTTCTAAGGTTCTTGCTTCCATTCAAACCATTATGGGTTACTAAGATTTAGTGAAGCAAGATAGATCTTTTCAAAGTCTAAGGAAAGGGCATTGATTCTGCATATTGTAATTCATTCAACCTG
>PYAF01003871.1:189726-200734 GCA_007407185.1 Glycine tomentella
TTCTTGCAAGTGTAGAGATAGTGTTTCTCTAAGGACAGCTGAGTAGTGTTCTCAGTGTGGGTTTTGGTCTCTAAGGGTCTAATAGGGTTTTAGACTTCTGAACTTTATCTAGGGTTGATAAAGAGAGGCTTGTAATTTTTGCTTGTAAGAATATTTTGAAATAGTGGAACTCTACTCTAGTGTTGAGTAGAAGAAACTGAATGTAGCCTCATAGGGTTTGAGGTGAACCAGTATAAATCTTGTGCTCTCTCATTTACTGCATATTTGTTAATTCTTGTTGTGAATACTGTAGTTCAATTTGTTTGTTGAGGCATTACAAGTCTTGGATTGAGTTTGAATAAAGTTTCTTGACTGATTTGTGATAAAGATTCAAAGGGTAAGATTACTCTGATTTTTGTTTAAGGAAGAAATTTTTAAATTTACCAAGGCTAACCAATTCACCCCCCCTCTTGGTTAAGTGTGAAGTGTTCCCTCATTTTACAATATCATCTACATAAAGCATCAGAAAAGATATTGCTTCCCCTTGGATCATTTTGTACACACACGGTTCATCAGGACTTTTCTCAAAACCATAAGACTTAATGGCTTGGTCAAACCTGATGTTCCATGATCTGGACGCTTGCTTAAGTCCATAGATAGACCTTTGCAACTTGCATACCATATGTTCCTGACCTTCGACTATGAACCCTTTCGGTTGATGCATATAGATGTCCTCTTCTAAATTTTCATTTAGAAAAGCAGTTTTGACATCCATTTGTCAAATCTAATAATCAAGATTTGCTGCAACAGCTAAGAGAATCCGGATGGACTTGAGCATGGCAACCGGCGAAAAGGTTTCTTCATAATCCACACTTTCTATTTGGGTGTACCCTTTCGCCACCAATCTAACTTTGAAGGTTTCAACCTTCCCGTCCAATCCTCTCTTTCTCTTGTAGATTCACTTACACCCAATGGGTCTTACCCCTTTTGGTGCATCTACAAGAGACCAAACTGAGTTGGAATACAAAGAATCAATTTCCCGATTCATAGCCTCAAGTCATTCCTGAGCATCAACATCTCCTAGTGCCTCATCATAACTCGTGGGATCATCATCTTCTTCAATGATGACATCCTGATACGATTCACCAAACAAGAGAAATCTTGCTGATTTACAAATCAATCTCTCACTACGACTTTGCCGCACTTGTTGTGCGTCTACAGGACGATCCAAGTTTGGTGGACTAACAATTTCTTGAGGAACCTCATTACGTGGGTTAACCAATTCTTGATTTTGCTCTTCCACAAGTGGTACTTGTATTTCTATAGGTTCCACTTGTTGAACATCATCATCATGATGAACTTCTGGTTCTGAATCTGGTTCTTGTGTGTGTTCAACTACAGGTATATTTTTCCATCTTTGAACAACCATAGGAACAAAAGCTAGAGCCGCCTAAGGTTGAGGTGAAACTTGATCTGAGACTAGCTCATCAAGAATAACCTTACTCATTGGTTTATAATTTGCCATATAGTCCTCCTCTAAGAAAGTCACGTGAGTGCTCACTATGACCTTCTTTTCTAGGCATGGCAACGGGGCGGGACGGGGGCGGGTATTGCATTCCCCGTCCCCGCCCCCGCCCCAAACCCGCTCCCCGCCCCCGCCCCCGATCCCTGTCGAGTTTTAAAACTCATCCCCATGCCCGCCCCCGCTGGGGATCGGGTTTCCCCGCCCTGCTATTTGATTAAAATTTTAAAAAAAAATAATATAACTTTTTTATTGAAAAATCGGACAAAAAAGCTAATTACCTAACAAAAAAATAATAATAACAAACCCACATTTAAAATATGGGATCATAATTTAAAAATTACAAAACAAAATTAATCAATTCAATTAAAAAATTAGAAAATAATATATTTTTTATTTTTTAATATTATTTATTTCGGGGCGGGGGCGGGGGTAGGGCGGGTATCAGTAATCCCATACCCACCCCCGCCCCCGCTTTTGGCTACCTGGGAAAACCCGAACCCGAACCCGAAAAACTCAATTTTTCCCCATTAAAATCGGGAAGAATTTGGGCGGGTAAACACGGGTTCGGGTCCCGCTGCCATGCCTATTCTTTTCTTTTGGACTATAAAAAAACCAACCTCTGGTTCCTTTAGGATAGTCTATAAACATGCATACTTCTGTACGCGAGTCCATCTTATTTGACTTCTGTTGTAAGGCATGTGCCGGAGCACCCCAAATCCGAATATGACTCATGGTAGGCTTACACCCTTTCCATAATTCTATTGGTGTCTCTGAAACCGACTTGGATGGAGCTAAGTTCAAAAGGTACATAGCAGTTTCTAAGGCATATCCCCAAAATGAATCAGAAAGAGATGAATAACTGAGCATAGATCTTGCCATTTCTAAAAGGGTTCTATTTCTCCTTCTAGCAACTCCATTCTGCTGGGGTGTCCCTGGAGAAGATAATTGTGAAACTATCCCCTCTTTCTTCAGGTAAGACCTGAACTCTCCAGATAGGTATTCACCCTCTTGGTCAGATCGAAGAGTCTTAATTTGAACACCAAGATATTTTTCTGCCTCAACCTTGAACTCTTGGAATTTTCCAAAAGCTTCAGACTTGTGACGCATCAGGTACACATGTCAAAATCTAGATTAATCATCAGTAAATGTGATGAAATATTGATACCCGCCTCTGGCCTGGATATTTATGGGTCCACATACATCAGTATGTACCAATTCCAGCTGAAGTATGGCACGATTTCCCCTGGACTTGAAAGATCTCTTAGTCATTTTACCCTCTAAACAAGATTCACAAACTGGTATCGGCTCAAAGTTCAGGGATTTTAAAATCCCACTATCGACCAAACCTTATATCCTATTAGAGTTAATATGACCTAATCTTAAATGCCAAAGATACGTTTCATTGGAAACTTTTCTTTTCTTTGATGAATGAACATGCTCAACATCTCCTAATTCAAGATGATTAACTTCACAGGGCATAGGACTAAGGAAATAAATATCATTAATTATTTCACCAAAACAAATAAAAGAAGATGAAATTCTTATTGAAACTGAGGAATTAAACTGAACTGTCAAACCATGTTTAATCAAACAACTAACAAAAATTAAATTCCTCTGAAAATCTTGAAGAAATAAACAGTCTTGTAAAACCAAAGTTCTGCAATTATCAAAAGATAAAATAACTTGTCCCACTGGTAGTGCAGACACAAGCTCCCCATTTCCACGCTTCAAAACTCTCTGTCCTTCACTTACAGGCAAGCTATGTTTGAATCACTGCAAAGACTAAAAAACATGGTTAGTGGCTCCTGAATGAATGATCCATTTATCATTGCAATTCTCCACTAAACAAGCTTCAATCACAGGTAAATTACCTATACTTGGTTGATTCATAAGTGGGCAATTTTTCTTCCAATGCCTTTTTTTTCCGCACTTGCCTTTTGGCTGCTTCATTGCAACTGGTTTGACAACTGGAATATCTGATTTCTTCTTTTTCTTGTTCTTGTTCCTTCCCTTGGGTTTCCCTTTAGGTTTCACAGAACTCTCACCAACAAAAAATGCATTGCCCTACTTGACTAGAGACTGTTCAGCACTCTTAAGCTCGTGCATCAGCTGAGTATGGTCAAGATTCATCTTATTCATATTATAATTCATCTTGAAATGATTGAAGTATTCAGGCAGTGATTGCAAGAGAAGGTCAACTTTTACTTCTTGTTCAAATCTGACCCCATGGTCTTCAGCCTTCTTGAAGTTTGCTATCATTGCCAGACAATGATCCCGCACACTTCCTCCAGACATAACTATCTTGGTAACTGCATTCAGCGCATTCTGCCTAGCAGAGCTGCTAGACATAGCAAACATCCATCAAGAGTCTGGATCATTATTGCTCCACTCTCAATCATGCTCACTTGCTCTTGAAGGTGCTGAAAACGTGTCTTTGTGGCCTCAGGCACATCCTCAGCGGGCTGTGCTGGCATAGGGGTAGTTAGAACAAAGTTGAGCTTTTCATATTGAAGAACAATATCCAAATTAGTTTTCCATTGTTTGTATTTTATACCATCCATAGGTTTTTGGCTCAAGATAGTAGCTAAAGGATTGAATGAAGACATTTTTCTGAAAACAAGGAAAAAAAACACACTAATTACAAACTAGAATGACAACAAACAGATATAGCGCTAGTAGATTCTAATAACTACTACTCGTTTATAGTTCAACAATCCATTAGTTATCTTTACAAGGCTTACGATGGGCAAGATACTTGTAAAACTAATATTGTTATTTGGGCCTTCAGTTCCATTGCCAGAGTCTCGATGGGAAGGTTAACAACTTTACCAAAGTTGAATGTATTTAACCATTGTTTATTTTCAAAATTATCTTTATTGCCTAAGTGTTGCCGACAATGGGTCGTACAAAACTTTACTAAAATTTTGAAAATATTAAGGTTTAATCTAGCAAAATCCGATTATCCTTATCCGATGAGGCTTTAGCGATAACCATTTCACTAATAAACCCACAATTGGAGCCTGTAGGTTTAAAATTAATAACTTAATTAAAAACCTTCACCCATTCAATATTTTAAAATTTAGAATTTTTCAATTTCCAAGAATTGTTTAAATTCGAGTATTCTTTGTTTGATTTCAAAAACTATGTAAGCAGCCGCAAGCCGATGAACGTGCAAGCTTAGCTTATCAGAATTTTGAAATCATTAAGGTCCTAAAATTAGGTCATGATAGGCATCGTGTGCTTCACACAATCATGATACATGATTGTGGTATGCAGCTTGTGTTAACACATGACCATTTTAGAAGACCCACAAATTACTCGCAATGTAAACAGTTTTCTTAAGAAATAATCTGGATTAGTTGTCTTGATTTTAATTATTCAAAATTAACTAATTCAATTATTAATCTAGATTTATAACAAAAATCATAATAATTTTAATTAATTTTTTAGAATAATTTTGAATCAAAATAATCCTATAATAACTATCATACTAGTCGTGGAATGACAAAATAGCTATTATGCTCATGTAATTATCAATTTAAGCAACAATATGACACCACCTATTCTATATGACATGTTATCACAATAAGCATGTTATCAATCATATAATTCATCCATTCTTAAAATAAAGCAATTTAAATAAAACTTTAACCCATGGTTTCCTAAAAAAAAAAATAAATAAAGTTATAAATTGGAACTGAAATCTCTTCAGCCCATTTTCTTCTTCCTTTTAGTTCATAGGTTTTGTTTCAAGCCCCCTTATGGTAGCCATGGGCCTAATGTCCCAAAAAAACAAACTTTGGCAAGAAACCCTAAGTCAATTTTCATGAACACTAGTCGTCACGTTCATTACACCGTCACTCGAACTCATCTCAGGACGAGACTCCAGGGGAAGGACCGCCTTGAAGAGACGAAGCCGCCGCTACCGGAATCAACCGCAATGGAACTTCCACGCGCCCTTACGCACCGGCTCTTTGCCAGTGCGTGAAGCTCAGTCGCCTCCCCTTCCGACGGCGCGTGAGGGAGCGTTCGGCCTCCTCTCTGGGCGTTCCGACCACCATTCCTCTCGTGCTTCCGTCCTCTTCCACGCCATGTGGTTGGTTTCTCAAATCGACCACCAGAAAGTCACGAACATGTCCAAATAGTGTCGAACGTCCTTCTTTTTGCATCTTCTTGATCTTCTTTTATTACAACTTTTGTATAACATTAATAAAAATATACAAGAATTGAAATAAAAATCAAGGAGGAAACCTAATCATATGGGATTAGCCTCCTTGTTACAACCCAAGAAAATACATTCAAATCTCTACAATGGACTAAAATTGAAAACCAAATAAAGCATTGATTTTTTATGAAAAGAATTATAATGATAAACATACAACACATATGATCAACAAATATAGAATCCTAGGTGCCATATTTCACGAAGCAAACTAATTACATGAATAGTGAAACTAGATTCACATACCAATGTACAGTCATGCTCTGATACCAATAGTAGGGACTACTGGATTTATGCGGAAGCGATTTAAGGACCTTGTATATTGGTATGTTTATCGAATCATCAGTGTTTCATAAACATACAAGGAATACTACCTCTCGGAGTGCTGATCTTTGATGATCTCCCACGCCTTAGAATCCTTGCGTCACCGCACTTTTGATCTCCTTGTAGTCGGTAGATGGCAGACCTTCCAGACTATCTCTCAAGGAAAAAGAGGATAGTGTGTGAGCACTTTGTCACTATCAGGAGATGACTTTGCCTCAACCTCTGTGACAACTCTCTCTTTTTAGAGAGGGTTAAGTGTAGAATATATATGGGTTCCTAAAAAACGTAACCCTAAGGTGTAACGAACTCTAGGTTTCTTGGACTCTTTATAATAACCTAGGCTTTCTATAAAAAGGGAATAAAAGAAATAAAAATTTAAATTTATTAAATTCTGTCGCAAAAGCCTTAGTGACGGATTTAGCGACAGAATTAGCGACGGATTTAGTAACGGATGGAGTCTGGCGCCAGGAGCGCCACAGATGCTGGAAGTTGGCGCCAGGAGCGCCAGAGTGGCGCCAATGGTGCCAGATGCACTAGATTTTGGCGCCATCAGCTCCAGAGTGGCGCCATCAGCGCGACATGTGGGTCAAGCCCAGTATATAAAGGACATTTTACGAAAACTCCGGCCATTTCCTTCTTTCTTCTTCCTCTGGACGCCCTACCTCCATTGTTGAAGCTCCAAGCTTCATTTCTTAGCTTTAGTTCACCTAAATCACTTCCTATAACCTTTAATCATGAGGAAAATCTTTGGTGAGCCAAAATCCTTCATCTGAATCCCTTAAAACCCATGAGCTGAGAAGTCCCTTTCTCAAAGGGAAGTTGGAAGAGCTCGAGATAGGCGAGGAACAGTGGCGATTCATGGATACCTGAGCCTAGAGAAGAGGTCCAGAGGCCTTCCTCACCATTTCTAAGGTAAAAAACTCGAGTTTCTCCGTTTGATTTTAGAGTTGGAGTTTGGGGTAAATAGTGACCCACTATTGATAGAGCTAGAATTAGCTCTGGGTCCTTTAGAGAAACATGTTTAGAATGATGAGAAGATGAAGGATTAGCTTGTAGTTTGTGATTTGGTGAACTTTGATCTTAGCTCTAGGATTTATGCATATGTGACTTAGGTTGAGTCACTTGATGATATTGAGACATGCAAGAGCCTTGTTAATGGGCTTAATATGCCTGAGAGGCCACATGAACGGTGTCTGGTGTATGATATAGACAGTTCAAGCCCTATGGAAATCCCTGAGTTATGTGGGCTGGGAGAGCTTTGAGCTCATTGTGTATGGCTTGTATTGAGTCTGTGATGACTTTGATGCCATGTTTGAGCTGAGATAGACCACTGAGGGTCTATGGAAGGATTTTGTGGATGATGAGCTATAATGAACCATAGGTTAGATGACTTAAAGCCTATGGAAAAGACTGTGGTTCCTTTCTTTGTGGCAGTGAAGGACTGCTTGATGAGCTTGTGTATTTTATATGATTGATTGGTCTGTGATATGCGTTGGTATGCCTTGTCAGGGCTTGACACTGCGAGTGTCAGTGACGCAGACCACCGCTCAAGGAGTGGAATTGAAGAGCCCGGCTTAACATGTAAGCTCATCGTTCTTGGGATAATTCCCTTGCCTTTGTTTCACCACCCAAGTGGGTGATGGGTTAGTATGCCCTGCATCTTGTTATTGTATGTGGTTGATTACTGAGACATGTATATGCTATTGAAGGAAAGGTCATTGTGGCTTATTGTTGATGATTATGAGAGTTAAACACCGTGATGGTGTTAGGATGTGATTATATAAGAATGCATGGATTATAGACACTGAGATAGTGATATGAGAATAGATCTATGCTAGACACTGAGATAGCACTACGGGGATGATACACCTGTTAGCACAGGTGTGATTGATTTGGGACTCGTTTGATTGATGAACACTGTGATAGTGTTCTGTGATTCTTTATGAGAGACAGATTACGAGAGTAGTCTGCGACTGAGGTTAAGTGCATATTGTGATAGTATCGTGTTAAGTGAGATTCTCTGGCCAATAGAATAGGTTCCATGGACTCCCTTGGAATGAGTGCCCGTGTGGATGATCTTCCCTGGGAGGTGCCATAGATATCCACCTAAGTCCTGAGGGATGAGTGCCCTATATGGATGATCTTCCTCAGGCGGTGGAATTGGAAGTCCTGAGGGATGAGTGCCCCTGTGTGGATGATCTTCCTCAGGCAATGAAATTGGTAGTTCTAAGGAATGAGTGCCCTATATGGATGATCTTCCTCAGACCGTGGAATTGGAAGTCCTGAGGGATGAGTGCCCTCTATGGATGATCTCTCTCAGGCATTGGACGGAAAGCCCTGAGGGATGAGTGCCCTGTATGGATGATCTCTCTCAGGCAGAGGATTGAAAGTCCTGAAGGATAGAGTGCCCCTTTGTGGATGATCTCCTTCAGGCATGGGACTGGAAGCCCTGAGGAATGAGTGCCCCTGTGTGAATGATCTTCCTCAGGCAGTGTGTTAGAAACCTGAGTGAATGAGTGCCGAGTGGATGATCTTCCTCGGGTAGAAAGAGTGTGGAAGCCCTGGGAATTGAGTGCCCTTGACGGATGATCTTTTCCAGGCCAGACTGTATACATATATGTTGTATCTCCAAGAGAAGATATTCCGAGGGGATGATAGTCTCTTAGAAGAGCCATATCTGGATGAGTGAAGTCCTGAGTGGTTTCTCAGGCAATGTTTTATATAGTTTCATGAGGCGGTGCCTCTCTGATGTTGGAAGTGTCCATTGGATTGACACTTGTGTTATGATTGGGTTACGAGAACTAGGATGATGTCCTAGGGCTATGATTATGGCTTGAGGTCTTATGTGTTTGGAGGCGAACCAGGGAAAGGGAGGATCTCCCAGAACCCTGGGTTTACTGAGATGTTTATCTCACCCCGTGTGGGGCTATTGTTTTTCAGGTGACTCTTCTAGCTAAGAGGAGCGGCCACAGGGCAGGAGGCCCCAGTAGTGTGTGCTGACATGGTTATGAGTTGCAGTAGAAAAGCAGAAGAGTTCTTTTGGTTGAGACCTAATTATGTTCCCTGTGTAGGGATATGGTGTGTGCGCACACATGTTGTTCTGTACATATTCTTTTGTATAACCACAGGTGTGGTTTTGACTCGGATGTAAATATGTACAGAACTGATGTTGTTATGTATATGTTGATGATTCCTCCTGATTATATTTGTTGAGATTTCTTGTATATCTGCCTATGACTTTGTATGTTTGTATTATATTGGATCAGCAGGGGCTTGATATTATAATGTTGTGTGATGTGTTTTATGTATTCCATACATAATGTAATCAAGAAATACGGTACGATTCGCTTCCGCAATGATTTGAATAAAGTTTTAAGCGCTAATATGATATTATAAATGCTAATACACCGGAGGCCTACGGGGTGTTACACTCTTCTTACACATTAGGCCCTATTGGGCTTTAGTGAAAGAGCAAAAACCCAACAAAACAAACCAACAATTATATAGTGCTACATTTTTACACAATACCTCATTATGCAGAGTTGTCTGTAATTTCCTATATAACTACAAACTAAAGACAAAGGATTGAACATAAGTTACCTTAAACAAATCCACCGACGAAACGCAAGCTAAACTTTGAGGGAAACAAAGTGAATTCCTGAGATATTTTTATGTTTCAATGGATTGAAAATGTGAAGTGAAGTCTCACATCGGGTATAAATAAAAAAGTTGAGCACCATCAAGTAAGGAGAAGACCCATAAATCAGAACGTTTTGGGTTAAAGTGTGGTGTCATGTTTACTTATGTGATTGTTCATGATCAATTAGTATAAATTTTCCTAGTTTTACTTCTCGATTTTCCAACAATTTGTATCATATATTCGATGGTTCGACTTGGTGGTCTGTTTGGATAAATTCATTTATGTGATTGCTTATGATCTATTGGTATAAATCTCCCTAGTTTTATCTCCTCGATTTTTCAACAATTGATATCAAAATCGATAATTCGATTTGGTGATCGACTCGGACAAATAAAATAACAATAATGAATAAATGAAAAAATTAAGTAACTTATATAAGTGAGATAAATTTCTCAAGTGTTTATTCCCTCGACAACAAGTTTGCTATGTAACCTATGTTCATTGAAATGTTGCATGCATTTTATCAACAACCGTAAGTTATTCATTGAAGTTAAAGCTATAATGACAGTCATGTGCTGCAGAGACTACATTAATTGTCTCAACCAAAATAATTTGGCGGTGGTTATATTATATGTACATAGTGGTAATTGATTATGTTTTTTTTTTTTTTTGTCTGATATACTTATTCTGATAGAGTTAGAAGACAGACACGGATACGTTATTTAGAGGATAACTGTAAGAATTCGTTAGAGTCACCATACGACTAAATTGTCCACTTATATATTTGGAAACCTGTAACCATTTTTTCTTTATTAAAAACATTGTGTCGATAGATTAAGGATAAAGAATGTATATAAATTATTCTTGACCTTGACTTTTGAATGGTGTAAGATTTTATGATTATTGGAATATGTATAAAAAGATTTATCAAATAATATACATAAGTGTTTGTAAAATATACCATCATACATAAATAATGAAAATAAGAAAACTAAAATTATATATTGATAGTGAAAATTAAAAAAATTTAAATTTATATAATTACTTAAAAAGTTATATATGACTTTTTAAAAAGAACTACACGACTTATATTTATAATATTATTTGTATAATAATTAATGCTTATGCCTCTCACTCTCACATAAGCAAAATTCTTTATAAAAGGTCACGTAAATTTTAATATACATATATGGTTAATTTTCATACACTAATTAATTATCATTAAATAGAAACTATGAATATAACCATTAAATACACTTTTTTTTACAGAATACACGTGTTTATAATCCAAATTTTCATGTAAAAATCATCTTTTCAT
>PYAF01003871.1:207423-234162 GCA_007407185.1 Glycine tomentella
ATTTTCTTAAATGCTATCTTAGATAAGTCATATTTTTATAAATTAATATATATAAATTAGTAAAAAATTAAACAAAAAACCAGTTAGTTTAACGAAAAAACTGTTATAAAAAAATAGAAAAACAATTTTAAAAAACAAAAATATAAAAAAAAAAACTCAATTCGTTTCCGAACTAAATTTTTTTTAAAAAAAAAACAAATTTAAAATCGGTTATAAAAAACACATTTTAGAAATAGATTTCTGAAATGCGTTTGTTGATTAAAAAAACTGTGCAAATGAAAAATTGATTTGAGGAAATTGATTTCTCATCTAGTATAATGTTTTGGATCATTCATATAAATATTTTTTCACATATATTATTCGAATAAATATTTATTTTTTTATATTTTTGAGTGAAAAGTTTAGAATTTTATCGTCGTCCAATGTAACTTTTCTTGACTCGAACATACTGTTTTAAATGAAGAATACTTGCAATCTATACTTACAAGAAAAGTACTTTATGTTAAAGCTATGAGAATGAAATCATAATCCATTCAAGCTAATTTTTTTAGAGACTGTATATTTTGCAATCATATTTAAGTTAAATAAGACTATTATAGACCATAAATTTTCCTTTTGAACATTTATTGAAGTTGTATATCTACAACTGGAATTGATCTATACATTTGGTGTCACATACTACTTTAATTGTTCATCTACCAATTAGATAATTATATTATTTTTAATGTTTAAATAATAAAAACAAAATTTAAATATTTAGCCAAAAAGAGACTCCAATATTAAGAGACTTTATTTTAAGGAATTATATTTGTTGATTATAAATTTAATTAGATAAATTTTAATGATTCTATAATTTATTATTATTATTATTTCAATTTTTATTTTGTAATTAATAGTTATAGTTTTGCACTTTTTTAAATTGTATTTCTTACTTTAAATCAGACTAATTTCTTAGGAATATATATAAATTACACGATATAGTATAACTATACATGTCATTTGATTCAATTTAATGATTGTCAACTGTTAAAATATTATTCTCAAATTATATAAATATTTTCCAATAGAGTGACGAACAATGAAGTAAAAGGTTTCTAAATACACAAGAAAAACAAACTCTTAGTATTAGAAGCTATGGATATTCCTTTGTTGTAGTTTAAAAAAATTCAGATAAGCGAGTCACTTGAACTTTTTAACAAATATTTATAGGGAAAAAAGATAAAAATAAATAAATTAAACTTCTTGTTTTGGACCAATATATCGGCTTATCTTTATTCGAAGTCTTTATAAGTAATTGCTTAGTAGCTTGATTCCATAGATTTCAGCTACTCTTTTAGACCAGTACAAAACATAAATGAAAATAACTTATGCATTTTAATTCATAAAAAAATAAGAATTTTATGAAATAATTAGGATGTATAAATTAATTTAATTTATAAAAAAAATTGATTTATTTATAATTTTTAATAAATATTTATTGAAAAGTCTATGAGACACTACCAGCATGTTTGGATATACGTCAAACCAATTGAATGCACGTCTAAACTAACACTCTCCTTTGTAGCTTCAGCATCCTTATTCAAATTGGACGTGGAAATATGTAAGTATGTGCGAAAACAATCAGACACATGTGCGAAAACAATCAGACACTTTAATCAAAATCGATTTTACAAAATCAAAACCAACACTCTTTCCAACACACACTACATTAAATGTGATGGTCTTATATAATTATATTACATGGAGGCGGAAAGTTCTTTTTTATTTCCATTTTACCCAGTCCACCTTAGAGTTAATTAGATTTCCATCTTATCTCCGAAATAAAGAAAGACTGATATGTGTCACTCTTTCGTTGTGACCTTATCTTCCTATGACATTCAGAGCAACAAGAGAAACTAAGACTGGTTTTGCGTTTAATGTCTCTAAAGACTATTTTACAAGATAACGCACATGCTGGCAGCACTCAGCAACCAAAGCCAATTAAACTATAACCAATTCTTCTCACAAAAATGCTTGATTTACGATTTTCAAAATCAAGTAGTATTTGATTTCACATTAGTTTTTGGTATTAATTAATTATTATAAAATAGATGTATAACAATATAAACACCAAAATAAAGTTGATTATAATTAAGTAATAAAATCTGTACGGATGTATCGTACGTGTTTAGCGCTACTCTTCTCCTTACCGACACCAAACCTTCCCAGCCAGCAGCATCATCCATCATCAGGAATAGTATTGAACATTCAACATATTTCAAAAAAATTATTTTATTTTAGTGTACGCTATCCTTCCCCATAATTCGTTTTTTCCTTATCTGTTGAGTTCTCATTTTTTTATACACTACAAAATAATAATTTCCAAATAAATTTTTAGAAGCCATATTTATCTTTCAGTACTGGAAATAATTCTGTATGTTGGAACTGGAAAAGACTATTAAGATAGTAACAAATTAAGTTTCTCAACCCACTATATATTTATTAAAATAGCTGCACACCAACTCAGTAGGACTCAATAACTCGAAACAATGAGACATTAATTAGTTGATTCATGTGTTGACTTGGTAGTCGATGCTTTCCCATTATGTACCTAAGTCACTTTCCAGTTTTAAGCTTGTGTTATTGTGAGTCACAAGTCTCAAGTCTCAACCACCAGTGGGCAATAAATTCCACCCATGTTCCATCCACATGAACTTGTTACTTAAGTATTCAAGTTATCCTAATCCTATGATCCACCCATAACGCCTTATATATAAAGGACTTAATGCGTGTTTGGAATGGTGTTGAAATCGTACGTATTGTTTGATTTTCACGTCCAATTCTTGTTTTGATGCAAAAGTTAATACTAACTGCTTCACAAAATCCACGTCACGTCTGATCCAAAATTTTGTCCAAACATGCTATTAAACATATCCCGGTGATCATGTGAATCACCTAGGTAAGGATTCCATCTATTTTGTTGGGCTTGAATCCCAAGCCAAGTCCATCCCAATAAAGAAATATTAGGGTTCCTTCTCTTAATAGATTGACAGTTAATTTGAAAACATATGAGAGAGAAAAAGAAGAGGAGAAAGAAAGCATCAAAATTCGTATGTTGAGAATGACAGAAACTGTCATCCTTCAATCTTAATTATCTCTTTATTTAACCGTTAGATCTTTTTGAAACTTTTACAAAAATTTCATAACTCAACAATATTAACATCTAACGGTTGGTTTCTAGAATAGATGTTTTTAGCATCACCGGAAATTTCCAAACCGAACTAGTTCTGAACACTTTTTCTAAAGCATGCAGCATTATTGTGAGGGACATTTCTCTCACACTAACTTTGGATCACGTTCAAACTTAGAGGAAAGGTTACTCAAATCTGTTTCTACATTTTGACCATTCGGATCATTCATTGAAGTGTTTTCAAGAGGGAGTGTTTTCAACTGCAAATAGAGGTTATCAGAATTCCTGATTTGTTATGTCTTGTTTCGGGCAGTGATATTGAGAAAGGGTTATCTATTTGATTAACCATTGGATTGTCCTCAAATTTGGTCAGTGTGTTCCTCTCTTGCAATATGTCAATTTGACCGTTGGAATTTGTTAGTTGGTAGTTCTGGTGGTAGAAATTAATTTCGTACAAAATCCTATTTTGTATGTTTGTCTCTGTGATGGTTTGGTACAACTTTTGTTGAAGTTGCTTGTTGATTGTAATGGTTGTTGAAATCCTTTTGTAATCTCACTTTATTAATAATGAAGAGAATTTGGGTGGACTCCGAGATCAGTCCCGTGATTTTTATTTCTCACATTGAAAAGGTTTTTCACGTTAAAAATTGTGTTGTGTTGCTTGCATAATTATTGTTTGTGCATAAAGTATTTTGCTTGTGCAAGACCATTCATAACAGGTCCTGGAAGGGGAAATTTGTATCTTTTTCCCAACAACTGGTATCAAGAGCTTATGTTATTTTACCTGTTGACTTGTGATTAATTATGGAAGTTAATATAAGTAGAATGGTTACATTAAATGGTTCAAATTATCATGTATGGAAAGGAAAGATGGAAGATCTTCTGTATGTGAAGGAGTATCACTTAGTCGTCTTTGGTACTGAGAAAACAACAAATAAAATTGATGAAGAATGGAAGTTGATTCATTGACAAGTTTGTGGTTATATCAGGCAGTGAGTGGATGATAATGTTTTGAATCATATTAGTGATGAGACTAATGCACAAACGTTATGGAACAAGCTTGAACAACTGTTTGCAAGAAAGACTGGAAACAACAAACTCTTCTTGATTAAGCAGATGATGATGTTAAGGTATCAAGAAGGTACCTTCATGACTGATCACTTGAATAAATTTCAAGGAATTATTCTTCAGCTAGCAGGAATGGGAATCAAGTTTGAAGATGAAGTACAAGGGTTATGGTTGCTTGGTACTTTGCCGGACTCGTGGGAGATGTTTAGAATGTCTCTATCTAATTCAACCCCTGATGGTATAATTAGCATGGATTTGGCGAAGAGTAGTATCTTAAATGAAGAAATGAGAAGAAAGACACAACTTTCGTCTTCTCAATCAGAAGTCTTAGTTACTGAAAGAAGGGGGAGAAGTAAAAGTCGAGGTTCGAAGAATAGAGATAAAGGAAAAAGCAAGTCTAACAAGTTTGTCAATGTTGAGTGTCACTATTGTGGTTTGAAAGGACATATAAAGAAGTATTGCCGAAAAATGAAGAAAGATAATAAACAAGGGAAGTTGAAAGATAATAAGAATGATGAAGGTGGTAAAGATGATCGAGTTGCTACTATCACTTCAGATTTCCTCCTTGTTTATGATTGTGAAGCAATTAATTTTATATGTCATGAGACCAACTAGGTGATATATAGTGGAGCAAGCATTCATGCTACATCTCACAAGGATTTCTTTACATCTTACAAATCTGGTGATTTTGGATTTGTCAAGATGGGTAATGATGGTTTGGCCAATGTGATTAGAGTTGGAGATGTGTGCTTGGAGATTAACAATGGCATAAGGTTAGTCTTGCATGATGTTAAACATATTCCTGATATTCGTTTGAATTTGATTTCAACAGGAAAACTTGATGATAAGGGATTTTGTAACACATTAAATGATGGTCAATGGAAGCTCACTAAAGGTTCAATGATTATGGCTAGAGGCAAGAAGTGTTCATCATTGTATATTACACATACAAGGATCTCTACAGGAAAATTAATGTTGTAGAAGATGAAGATACAATGGAGTTGTGGCACAAGAGGCTTAGTCGTATTAGTGAGAAAGGCTTGGCTCTTTTAGCTAATAAGGAGTAGCTTCCAAGATTGAAGAAAGCATCATTGAAGAAGTGTTCTCATTGCTTAGCAGGAAAGCAAAATAAAGTTGCATTTAAGAGTTCCCCTCCTTCAAGAATGCTAGCTACACTTGATTTAGTATACTCTAATGTTTGTGGTCCTATGAAGACAAAAACACTTGGTAGTGCTCTTTATTTTGTCACTTTCATAGATGATCATTCAAGGAAGACATGGGTTTACACCTTGAAGACAAAAGATCAAGTGTTGGATGTATTTAAGTAGTTTCAGGCCTCAATTGAGAGATAGACTGGGAAGAAGTTGAAGTGCATCAGAACAGATAATGGTGGAGAGTACATAGGTCCTTTTGATCATTATTGCATACAACAAGGCATCCGACATCAAAAGACGCCTCCTAAGACTCCTCAGTCGAATGGTCTTGCTGAGAGGATGAATAGGACACTGGTTGAAAAAGTTAGATGCTTACTCTCACAGTCACAGTTGCCTATGTCATTTTGGGGTGAGACTTTGAGCACTGTTATTCATGTTTTAAATCTCACACCATGTGTTCCATTGCAATTTGATGTTCCAAAGAAAGTTTGGACAGGTAGGAATGTTTCCTATAATCATTTGCGTGTCTTTGGATGCAAGGCTTTTGTGCATATCCCAAAGATGAGAGATCCAAAATTGATGTTAAAACATGACAGTGTGTCTTTATTGGATATGAACTTGATGAGTTTGGCTACAGGTTCTATGATCCAATAGAGAAGAAACTCTTGAGAAGTATAGATGTTGTGTTTATGGAAGATCAGACTATAAAGGATATAGAGAAATCCAAGATTTCAATGTCAGAGAATATTCATGATTTGATGGACTTGGATCCACCTCCTATTTCATGTGATCCACCACAAGTTGAGGAAGAACATGGTATAGGTGATTTAGATGGCACAGATGCTCCACAGCCCATGGAGAACCATGATATTGTTGATGAGCAGTTCCCTCTACCAGAGACTACTACTGATGCTCCTCCTAGGAGATCTACTAGGGATCGAGCACCTTCCACTAGATATCCTGCAAGTGAGTATGTGTTGATGACTGATTCAGGAGAACCAGAATGCTTTGAAGAATTTATGGAAAATGAGCACAAGAGTAAGTGGATTGAAGCCATGAAAGATGAGATGCATTTATTGCATGAGGATCACACTTTTGATCTTGTAAAACTGTCAAAGGGAAAGAGATCTTTGAAGAACAAGTGGGCGTACAGGGTGAAACAAGATGAAGTTACTTCACAGCCCAGGTATAAAGCAAGATTAGTTGTCAAGGGGTTCAGTCAGAAGAAAGGCATTGATTTCAATGAGATATTTTCTCTAGTTGTGAAAATGTCATCTATTCGAGTGGTTCTAGGCCTAACTGTTAGCCTAGACTTAGAAATTGAGCAAATGGATGTGAAGACAGCTTTTCTCCATGGTAACTTGGAAGAGGAGGTTTACATGGACCAGCCAAAGGGTTTCATTGTGAAAGGGAAAGAAGATTATGTTTGCAAACTGAAGAAAAGTATCTATGGCTTGAAGCAAGCACCAAGGCAATGGTATAAGAAGTTTGAGTCTGTTATGGGGGAGCAAGGCTACCAATAGATTAATTCTGACCATTGTGTATTCTTTCAGAAATTCTCTAATGATGATTTTATCATATTGTTGCTCTATGTTGATGACATGTTTATTATTGGAAGAAATTCTTCTAGAATTGGCACATTGAAGAAGCAATTGAGTGAGTACTTTGCTATGAAGGATTTAGGGCCAGCAAAGAAGATTCTTGACATTCGAATCATTCAAGATAGAAATGAGAAAAAGTTGTTCTTGTCACAGGAACAATATATCAAGAAGGTTCTTGAGAGATTCTGTATGAGCAATGCTAAAGTGGTTAGTACTCCTTTTGCTACCCATTTTAAGCTAAGTGCTCAACATAGCCATTCCAGTGATAAGGAGAAGGAAGATATGGCTAAGGTGCCATATGCCTTAGCAGTAGGGAGTTTGATGTATGATATGGTTTGCACCAGATCAGACATAGCCCATGCAGTTGGCGTTGTTAGTAGGTTCCTTTCTAATCCAAGAAAAGAGCATTGGAATGCGGTTAAATGGATAATGAGATATCTTCGTGGCACTTCTAGTTTGAGTATAAGATTTAGGATTAGTGAGCCAGTGCTTGTTGGATACACAGATTCTGATATGGCAAGTCAAGTTGATATTTCGCAAGTCTACTTTGGGTTATATGGTTACATTTGTCGATGGTGCGGTTTCTTGGCAGTCAAGATTGCAAAAGTGCATTGCACTTTCTACTACAGAAGCAGAATTGGTTGCAACAACTGAAGCATGTAAATAGTTGCTATGCATGAAGAAGTTTTTGGGAGAGCTTGGTGTCACTCAAAAGAAATATGTGTTACTTTGTGACAGCCAAAGCGCCATACACCTAGCCAAGAACTCTACCTTTCATCAAAGGTCCAAACATATTGATGTAAGGTATCATTGGATAAGAGATATGCTAGAAGCTAAGCAAGTGGAGTTAGAGAAAGTTCATACTGATGATAATGGTTCAAACATGATGACAAAGGCACTTCCTAGAGAGAAGTTTGAATTTAGTCGGCTTCTTGCTGGTATGAATTTCACTTGATGATTGATGTTTGGAATCTCCCTCATTGGACTACAGGGGGAGATTTGTTGGGATTGAATCCCAAGCCAAGTCCAGCCCAATAAGGAAATATTAGGGTTCCTTCTTTTAATAGGTTGACAGTTAATTTGAAAACACAAGAGAGAGAAAAAGGAGAAGATAAAGAAAGCATCAAAATTCGCATGTTGAGAAGGACAGAAACTGTCATCCTTCAATCTTAATGATCTTCTTGTTTAACCATTAGATATTTCTGAAACTTTTACAGAAAGTTCATGACTCACCAATATTAACATCTAACGGTTGGTTTTTGGAATAGAGGCTTGTAGCATCACCAAAAATTCCCAAACCGAACTGGTTCTGAATCCGTTTTCTAAAGCATGCAGCGTTATTGTAAGGGACATTTCTCTCACACTAACCGTTGGATCACGTTCAAACTTTTAGAAAAGGTTACTAAATCTGTTTCTACATTTTGACCATTCGGATCATTCATTGAAGTGTTTTCAAGAGAGAGTGTTTCAACTGCAAATAGAGGTTATCAGAATTTCTGCTCTGTTCTGTCTTGTTTCGGGCAGTGATATTGAGAAATTTTTATCTCTTTTATTAACCATTGGATTGTCCTCAAATTTGGTCAGTGTGTTCCTCTCTTGCAATACGTTAATTTGACTGTTGGGATTTGTTAGTTGTTATTTCTGGTGGTAGAAATTAATTTCGTACAAAATCCTATTTTGTGTGTTTGTCTCTTGTGATGGTTTGGTACAACTTTTGTTGAAGTTGTTTGTTAATTGTAATGTTTGTTGAAACCCTTTTATAATCTCACTTTATTAATAATGAAGAATTTGGGTGGACTCCGAGATCGGTCCCGTGGTTTTTATTTCTCACATTGAGAAGGTTTTTCACGTTAAAAATTGTGTTGTATTGCTTGCATAATTATTGTTTGTGCATAACGTATTTTGTTTGTGCAAGACCATTCATAACAGGTCCTAGAAGGGAAAATTTGTATTTTTTTTCCAACACATCTCACCTCTCAAAGTGGCCAACATGGATTCACCATTATAATAGATGTATTAATAAAAAATTAACAATTAACCGATCAGATAAATAAATGTGCCAATAGTACATGTGAATATTAAATTTCTATATGTGGCTAGCATAAAAACACTAGTGGTTGATTGTTTGAGCGAGAAAACCATCTTCATCATTGCAGACTCTCTTGGATTTGGTTGAGTCTTTAATCTTATAGTCTGTCAAACTTTTAGGAATCCCGTGTGAACCATAATAGTACATGTGAATATTAAAGCTCTTAGCCATTTTACATGAGTTAAATATGGCTTGGGACCAGGGGCCTAGACAATCTTAGCTGGGGCTATTAAGTTGATCAATCATTCTTTCTCACCCTCTCACGTGTTTGCCCCTTCAAAGCATACGTGACAGATCGAGTGAAGAATGGCAATTAATTCTTCGTCACACTTTTCACGAAGGCAATTAATTATAGAGCAGATTTTTTTTTTTTTTTTTAACAATAAAGATGAGACTTGAGAGCATCTCAAAGAGAAATGATGTGTTTTCTTCTTACCTCTTGGAGTTCGTAGTACGTAGTTTGCTAGCATGGGCATCTTTTTCCCTTAATTAGGCTTTTTGTTTTTTGTTCTTTTCATCCCATTACCGAAAAACAATAATACATGTGAGTTAGAGAAATGTTTTGTGGAGACTCCAATTTGATCTACACCTAGACACAGATAGAAATTAAAAAAAAAAAAGTAATTGATGTAATATACTATATATATACCACTCTTTTTAAACTTGCTCTCTAACAAACGAAAGAAAATTAATATTTCCATTCAATGCTTACTCAAAATCCACATGTTTAAGCCTATATTTAAGCCTTTCTCTGAATTTTATAAGGACCACTTTAAAAAATTTATAAAAATAATATATTACAAGAACCAAAAGCATATATACTGCTACTAGTGTTGGAAATTGGTATTGGGAGAAGGGGAGATTTTCTAGTAAAATCCTTGATGGATATCAGTTCTAATAAAATCTATCAATATTGTTAGACCTGATGTTCTAGAGTAGCTACACCTTATAATTGGGTGCAAATTTCATATTAAAAGCCAAAAAGACCTTGAGAACATTTAGAGCACATCATCTTACATGTGTACAAAGAATCACGATTCTAGGTCATGGTAACAAAGGGGCAAATTAAAGAGCCCTTAAAACCATTGAATCTCACCCACTTCACTTATAAAGTTTTTGGGCCATTGGGCGTCTAGCCCACCAGGTGCAGACTACATAAAAAACGCTAGTTGGCTCAGCTTCAGAAAGTGTGCAATCCAGTTCAAAAAAGGAGGGGAAAAAATACAAAAATTCTTAACACTCATTTATGAGAAATTATTTGGTGGTGGCCTTAGATAACACTTGGAGATTAATGTTCATATTGTCATGTAGAGATTAATGAAAGCCAATCTCCACGTGTTGGAATACTGGATTCAACACTCAAAGTCAAGTGTAATCAATCGTCCATGTTAGCTATATAATTCCCATTTTCCTCTTGCATGATGACAATAGTCAACTATTAAGGTCACTTCTTTGTGTTTCGTACCAGAGAAATGTATATTCATTCCGAAAGTAAAATAATTATGCAGAATTTATAGGAGATTTTCTCCGAGTAAGCTATACGTTTTAGAAAATAAGATTTTGTTCTCACATTGACACGTTTAATGAACAATTGAACACTAGTATCGTGGAATGTGTTCCACGATTATTTGTAACCATACATATCAAGCATTCTGATAGGAATAAGGCCTCAGCTAGTGATCAAGAATTACAACCCAAAGCAAAGAAGTGGTCTGGCCCACTTCTTATTTATCAAAGAAGGGCCAAAGCATAACGGGGTTGTCTTTATACACCAAGCAAAAATACCATTCCAAAAATAAAAATGGCAAAAGTACCCTCACTTGTTATAAACAGTTGGAAGCAAGGCAATGGTGCATAAGACGTTAGCTTTTTTTCATGTTTGAAGATTGGTTTTTGGTGGTGTTCTCTGCCTTGGTGCTTTTGTTGTTTGAGTGGGTAGTTTTCGCTGATCGTGGAAGCTATGTTCGTTGTTGGATTCGTCGAAGCATGTTCTCGTGGTGGTGTTGTGGTGGTCGGGGACTGAGGTGAGTTTCTGTCACTTTACGGATTACATAATCCGTATAGATTATACGGATTTTGTAATCCGTAGATTACATAATCCGTATGTTTCATACGGATTATCCATATGGATGATACAAATCATATAATCCGTATGATTCATACGGATTGCATAATCCGTATAACACATACGGATTGCATAATCCATATAACCCATACAGATTGGTTAATCCGTACGACAGAAAAAAGATTTAAAAAATTGTTAAAAAATGATGAAAAATAAACTTAATTAATTATTAAAAATGATTTTAATTCATAAGAAAATAAAAAGGTGAAAACATATATTAGTTGTAATTTATGGGAATGCATTAGTTGGATATTTTGTTTTCCTATACAATTGTTTTTCCACTTATTTAAATTTATTGACATTTGTTAAGATGAACAACGATGAGTGGATGTATGACAGTATTATGTCTGAGAAAATTAATATGAATAAAGATATCAGATATGAACCTAGTGCGTTTGAAAATAATAAATGTGAAGTCGATTGTTCTGCAGCCTTCCATACTTCTGAGGTATTTATATTATTTTGAATTTGGTTAAAGTTGTTAAATGCATGATTTGTGGAAGTTAAAATTTTGTTATAGATTTTCATAGGTGTTCCCTTCCCGTGAGAATGTATTAAAATGGACTCAAACTTTTGCATATAAGAATGGTTTTGTAGCTGTCATAATGAGGTTGAACATGTCAAATGGAAAGAAGGGAAGATATTTGGAGTAGTATGCTCAGACAATTAGGGGTCAGTCACCCACAATCTATCAATTGTGATTTTTGTGGAGGAGAGAATGTTAATGACGATTGTCATCTTTACTCCATGGAAAATTCTGGGTGGGAGCAAGAGTTGCATCCTTACAATGAATATGAAGAAGAAAGACTCTCTACTCTTAATAATGTATTGATGAAATTCATGGAAACTTCCCAAGCTAGCTTCAAAGCCAATCAAAAGTCATTTAAGAATATGGAGATTCAAATTGGTAAGCTAGTAAAAGAAATGGCTGAAACATCTTCTTCGGTCATAAATGTTGGATATAGGGAGAGCTGGAAGATGATCAAGTCAAGGATGAAGCCTGTGCCTTAGAAGAAAGATTTTATTTTTTTACATGTCATTCAATTGAAGGCATTTGTAATTTGTTAAGTTGTTTAAGAGGCTTATCTTATGATCCCTGCATTGCATAAACATGATCATTGACATGCATACATGATTTAAGAAAAGCCATGTTTGCATAAAAGCCAAGTGCTCAAGGGTTCAAGTTTTGGAAAAACTATTTTTCAATGTGTTAATCGATTACCACATATTGATAATCTATTACTTGAGCCTTGAAGAACAGAATAATCGATTACAAGGTAATGATAATTGATTACACAACACAAAAACACAGAATATATTTGTTTATTTTTAATCGATTACAAGGTAATCGTAATCGATTACATAAGCATGTTTTGGATACTACTTTATCTGGTTTGATCGATTACATTACTCATACATCTTTTCCAGAAAGTTGAAGAACATTTTAATCGATTAAGTTTGCTTTTAATTGATTACATATGAAGATTTAATCAATTAAAATGACGATTTAATCGATTACATTCAATTACAAATGTTTTCTATAAAAAGTTGTTGGGTCTTTTGTTTTAAACAGAACTTGATTTTGCGAAATACTCATTACTTACAAAAGTTCTCACAGTCTGAGAAAAGATATTCTGAGTTACATTGATCTTATTTCAAAATCCAGAACTCATGCATTATTGATCATGTTGGTTTGAATAAGATTTGTCAAGAGTTTTTCAAAGAAAGCTGATTCCAAGAATTGCTTACATTCAACCTGAGTTTGTTTGGTAAAATTCATTCATTCATCTTCTGAGGATCATAAGGTTGTATCTTTCTTAAACTTTTGCAGTGATTTGATTGTTTACTTTTATTTCTTGTAAGTTTTTAGATCAAAGAGGTTTTTTAAAGCTTTTTCTAGAGTAGGGTTCTCTAGAGGGAAGAATAAAGTAGTGTTCTCTGGTTCTTGGTCATTAGAAGTTTATAGGGTTTAGATTTCTGTTTCTTTATCTAGGTTTAATAAAGGTGATCTGTTGTAAAAGCTTGTAAAGAACAGAGTTTGATTTAGTGGAACTCTAACCTAGTGTTGGTTAGAAGAAACTGGATGTAGCTTCTCTTGTTAAGAGGTGAACCAGTATAAATTCTTGTGTTGATTACTTTCTTTTAATCTCTTCTAGCTATCGTAATCTGTGATTCTTTTGGTGAAATCTGTTATTACTCAACAAGTGAAGTTTTAAGTAATTGTATTCTTGAACTGAGTGGTATGATTGATTGAAGCATTCTTATTGTGATAAAGATCCTAAATCCGCTGCGTGTTTTAAAAGAATTTTTAAAGACTCTGTTTTAACCAATTCACCCCCCCCCCTCTTGGTTATTGTGTGTGTTCACTAATGTTTTCAATAAAGGAAGAAAATTTTGTAGAAGTCACCACACATGAGGAGAGTCTTGCAGAAGAGCATGATTCATGGGAAAAAAGATGAAGAAAAAAGGAGACAAGTGAGGAGAGAACACAACAACAATGGGAGAAGTGCTCACAAGTTAAAATTCAACAAGAAAGCCCTCTCCAAGTCAATACCTCTCCTCATCAATTGATTGGCAAGGAAGAAAGGCGTGGATAATGTGACAAATCCTTGAGTGCCATTTTTTTCGTGATCACTAACACATCCCTTGCAATGATATGGAAGGAGCTTCATGGATACATGTTGTTCATGGAGTTTCTAACTAAGAAGCGAAAATGCAAGGAAGATGTGTTTTATGTGACCTTCATGCCACCTTGAAGGCATTTGGCCCGTCAAGCTAGTGACGTTAACTGGGAGGCAACCCAGTATTTCTAACCGTTTTCTTCTCTTGTGACTTTGTTAATATTTATGTTGGTCGATATGTATGTAAATGTGTGTTTATGTTTGTTGTCTTATGTTTGTTGTTTGATTTTTGTTGTCAAATTTTTCCTGTGCGCTCAGCGCGCCTATGTTATTTTGGTATCTAGGCTCAGCGCGTGTCGCAACCTATCCGGTCGACGACGGGGACGGCGACGAAAAAGAAAATAGAAGATTTCCTAAAAAAAAGGGAAAACTAGAGGGGAGTCGCCACCAACATTTATTTAAGGAAAACGTCGAAAAAACCAAAAGATAAGTCATGGTCTACGATTTTAGAGAAAAAAAGGATACGGGAGTTGTTTACACACGGGGAATGTGTTAGCACCTGACACGTCCGTCACGAAGACGGCAACCTTTAATCGAGTGTGTGAAAAATAAAGTGACTTCTTGAATTATTTATCTTCCCTTAAGAACATGAATGATGTTTGCTTTATTTTTGTTTATTTACAAAAGAAAATCAAATTTTATTTTTTACAAAAGAGAAGATTTTATATTTTTTTTTTTAGGTCGACAAGGGATTTGCCCTTGCTCCTACGTATCCCCAAGTGCAATGAGGAAATCAGACTTACGTAGTTCTTTTGTTTGAAAAGAGCTTGATTGGATTGATTTTATCTTTTTTGAAAGATTTGTTCAAATTGCGTGAAAAAGGGTCATTAAGGCGTTGGACCTTGAAACGACATTGATTTTAAAAAAACGAGGAGAATTGCTTAAGGCATTGAACCTTGAAGCGATCTCGAGTAATTTGTGATTTCGAAAAAAGGAATTGAGTGATTCTTCATTTGAGTACTTTTAGCGTTTTTAGAAAAGATTTTTAATTTGTGGTAACTTTATGAAATCAAGCAAGTCGGAGACCCAGCATGATATTCACAAATCTATCCACGTGTTATTGAAACATTACCAAGCGAGTTGGAGACCCAGCATGGAGTGCATGAAACATACCACGTGTTATTGAAACACTACCAAGTAAGTCGGAGACCCAGCATGGAGTGCACAAAACATACGCACTTACTAAAGAAAACCAGAGCGGAATAAACATAAGTGAATAATTGTCATAGCAATACGTAATCAAACAAATGAAATGGAAATGGAAAGGGATAGAATAGAAGTGGGAGTACATTTAGTAATTAGAGGTGAATTCAGTAAGGACAGGGGTACAAACAACAGAAATTATTTAATTACAAAATGGATCAGGCCCAACAGATTAGAGGTGTATTTATGAATATGGGGGTGGGAATAACATTATATGTGATGTACCAAATGGTCCAGGCCCAATATCGAAGGGTGTGCAATTATGGATATGGGGGTGTGAAAAACATCACGTGTATTGCCCAAAGTGGGCCAAGCCCAACTTAAAAAGGGAGTATGAGTGCAACTAGCAATATATGTTTTGTTCAAAATTGGCAAGGCACACTAGGGATATGTGTGCTGTTATGAATAGGTGGTTGTAAATAGCATTTCATGTTTAATTTGAAAGTGGGTCAGGCCCAACAGAATGGGGTGTACAGTTATCAGAAAAAGTGTCGAAAAAGCATTACGAAATTCGTAACTGTATCGATAGGCCCCAGTGCTAAAAAGGATGTACTTATTAAGTGTGGAGGTGCTAAAATTAAATTAATTATTTTTGTTTGTTTGTTTGTTTTGTCTTTTTTTAGTTGGGCTAGGCCCAAATAAAAAATGAGGGGTGAACTTATCAAATGAGGGTTGTAAAAAGCAATATCTTTTTTTTTAAGGGTTAGGGTTGGAACCGGGTCAGGACGACCCGGCCCAACCCGCACTTAGCAACCAGGCACAGCAGCTGCAGCAAAGCTGCACGAAAATTAGGGTTAGGCCTTTGTGACCTTTCTAGGTCACCACCAAAGGGGGCCGGCGGCGCGGTGGTCACCGTGGTGAGGCCGGAATGTGGCGGTGGTGCAGTGGTGGTCGTGGTGGTGACTCACGGCGGTGGCTCTAGTGGTGGTAGTTGTGGTTTGTGTTTTTGGTGGTATTTTGGTGAAGGTTAAAGGGCTTTAATGAAGAAGTGGTGATGGTTCAAGTTGGTGGTGGTGGTGGGCGTGGTGTGCGGTGGTGGTGGTCGCGGTGGTGCACGGTGGCAGTGGTGGCCGGTGGTGTTGGGACGTGGTGTGGTGGCCGAAAAAGAATCTTAAAAAACGAAAAAAAAAACTCTATGAAGAAGATAATAAAAACGCAAGGAAAAAGAAAATAATAAGATTACAATAGATCAATAGCCAAATAGAAACAATGGAGATAAGTAGAATTTACTCAAACCAAAAGAAATCGCAGGAAACAAAAAAAACGAAAATGCAGAAGGGAGGGGTAGAAGATGAGAGAAGAAGAGAAAGGAAGAGAAAATGCAGAAATGAAGGGTCACCTCAGAGACCCCCTTTGATTCCCTTGACCGGATGACAAATGGCTATCTCCGATTGGCTACTTCTGTCTTCTCCAGGATCCGCGCTGTGCCAATGAATTTTTTTCTCCTCTCCCTCTTTTCCCTTTGTGCCTTTTATCTGTTTCCTTTTACGTTGCCTTCTTTGACCTAATGGGCCTTATGGCCCATTTTCCTTTCTTTTTGCTCTTTGCTGCCTTGCTTTCCTTTTTGTTATCTTCTTCTTCTTCTTTTTTTTTTACTTGCTATTATTATTTTTTTAAAACTGTTATATGTATATTTATTTATGTATTTTTGTTATCTTTTTTTTTATACTTGTTATTATTTTTTTTATATTTCCTTTTTCGTTCTTTTTTTTCAATTTTTTAAATAATAATAATAAATTCTTTTTTTTTGGGTACCCGGACAAAATTATGGTATGACAGCTGCCCCTCTTTACTTATATTTTATTGTAAATAAAAGTTAAGTAAAGACAAAGACACTAATTTTGTTCAGTGATCTTTCGAAAGATCGCAACATGAGAATGAAGAAACTTTAGAAAAAGAAGATCTGTGTGCATCAATAAAGAACCCTGAATACAACGTGACAAAGCATGGAAATGAATCTCGTGAAACAAAATGTAGATGACATTAAGTCCTACGGAACATGAACGCGGAGGACGCTGAGTCCTATCAAAAGTAAAAGAGGAGGGCACTGAGCCCTATCAAAACAAAAGAGGAGGGTACTGAGCCCTATCAAAGCAAAAGAGGAGGGCACTGAGCCCTATCAAAATAAAAGAAGAGGGCACTGAGCCCTATCAAAACAAAAGAGGAGGGCACTGAGCCCTATCAAAGCAACAGAGGAGGGCACTGAGCCCTATCAAAGCAACAGAGGAGGGCACTGAGCCCTATCAAAATAAAAGAGGAGGGCACTGAGCCCTATCAAAACAAAAGAGGAGGGCACTGAGCCCTATCAAAGCAAAAGAGGAGGGCACTAAGCCCTATCAAAGCAAAAGAGGAGGGCACTGAGCCCTATCAAAGCAAAAGAGAAGGGCACTGAGTCCTATCAAAACAAAAGAGGAGGGCACTGAGCCCTATCAAAACAAAAGAGGAGAGCATTGAGCCCTATCAAAGCAAAAGAGGAGGCCACTGAGCCCTTTCAAAACAAAAGAGGAGGGCACTGAGTCCTATCAAAATAAAAGCAGAGGGCACTGAGCCCTATAAAAATAAAAGATTTTCAATCGATAGATTAAGTCAAATGACTCTCACTACAAAAATTTTAAGAAAGACAAGATGAGGTCGCATGTATGCATGTATCTATTATTTGATTTGAAACACAGTCAATCAATGTTTATTCAACTTTACTCATTGTTTATGGCACCCCCACCAAACGTGTAGAACGTGCAAATTCTGATTGGGCAGACTTGGAGATCAACTTTAGGGCACAGGTCACATGAGCAAACAACCAGCGGCATATATTCATATACCAGTGAAAGCCGAATAAATATGCAAAGATATAATCGTGAGGAAAATGAGAGAGGATGGCATTTAACGTTGCAATTGTTGTTTACAATAATAGCATAAACATGAAAATCCTAATAAGTCCCTAGAACATCCAAAAGAAAACCTTCAAATTGCCCCAAGCATCACATATAGTATCGCTTGATTACATCAGAATGCATAGGCGAAGACAACTCTTCACCATCCAATTTTGTCAATATCAGTGCTCCAACTGAGAAAGTCTTCTTCACCACAAAAGGTCCTTCCTTTCTCCTCAATTTCTATGTCTATTGATCCTTTATAGCACTTACAGAAGAACTCCCATGGTTTGCGAGTGGGTTAGCTTGCACAATGGGATTATCTTCTTGAAATTTCAACCAACCTACATCAATCAAACTTTGCACCTTATGTTTCAGAGACATACAGTGGTCAGTGGAATGCCCCGGGACTCCACCATGATAAGCACATGTCACATTCGGGTTGTATCCTCGAGGGAATGAAGGTTGAGGAATCTTTGCTGGGTTTATTGCTACCATTGCATTATTGAGCAGATATGGAAGTAAATCAGCATATGACATCGGGATTGGAGTGAATTGTACTGGCTTCCTTTCTGGGAAATTTCTTCCATGGTTGGTGTTTTGGTCGACATTAGGTCTTGGTAGTGCAACAGGTGGATTTTGTGGTCGGTTTAGGGGTGGCCTTTGTGATTGATTTGGTGTTGTTGGTTGATAGGGTGGTGGGTAGTGGGCAGGACTAATATTGGCTGAGTAGTGATATTGCTGGGAAGGATATTGGTACATGGGATTATAAAGGGCTTGTGAAAAGTTTGGCCATGTGGGAACAACAGTTACAGCATGAGCTTCTTCCTCATAATTCCTCTCGTCACTCATCTCGGGTCCCCTATTACTAGGATTCACAAAAGCAACATGATTAAATTTTCATTTCCTCAAACCAACTTCAATTCTCTCACCAGCGAACACTAGATCTGCAAAACTTGAAGGCATGTAACCTACCATCTTCTCTTAATAGAACACTGGCAATGTGTCCATTATCATGGTTATCATCTCTCTCTCCACCATGGGGGGTACTACTTGAGCTGCTAGGTCTCTCCACCTTTGAGCGTATTCTTTGAAAGATTCATTATCTCTCTTGCACATGTTTTGTAGTTGCATTCTATCTGGAGCCATGTCAGAATTGTATTGATACTGCTTAATGAAGGCATCTATTAAATCTTTCCAAGAGCAGACCCGAGAGGATTCCAGGTTAGTATACCAGACAATAGCTGCCCCAGTCAAGTTTTCCTGAAAAACATGCATCAACAACTTTTCATCTTTCGCATATGCCTCCATCTTCCTACAGTACATCTTCAAGTGGTTCTTCGGGCAAGTGGTCCCTGTGTATTTATCAAAATATGGCACCTTAAACTTTGGAGGAATGACCACATCGGGTACCAAGCACAATTCTGACATGTCAACAAAGCCATAATTTCCTCCTCCCTCAATGGCCCTCAGCCTCTCCTCTATATGATCAAATTTTTCCTTTTCAATCTCAGCAGGAGGTCCTCCTCCCATCACAAAATGTAGAGGTTGTGATGGTGGTCGATACTGAGGGGCCCCCGGAACATTTGGCACAGGGATACCAGAAAACGCAAGCCCTTCACCAGTATTTCTTGGATAAACCCCAAAATCTGTCTGAACGTGGTCTTGGGGAGCCACATATGTTTCATCCACGACCGGAGGAACATGGGCATGCGTATGATCGGGTCGGGGTTGTTGGTTCTCAATGAGTACAGGTGCAGAGTTACTAATATTCTCATCAGGAGTGGGTACAACAAAAGGTGGTGTATAATTTGGAGGCAAACCATATGGTGGAAAAGGAGTCTTGTTATGGGATGAAACATAATGAAGCCCATATGTATTTGTCGCTGCCTCACTTCCTTGACATACTACACTTGAGACTGGACAACTTTCCTGATTGGAACTGGGCTGGTGAATAGGGTCCCTTATCGCAACAATACTGGTTGGAACAACAGTGGCAGCATTGTCCTCCATCATTTTCCTCATGCTCATCATTGTTTCCATCATCATTGTCATTTGCTTCTTCATAGCCTCCATATCGGCCTTCATCAACTTCTGCACTTCTTCTATGTCGCTCATTATCTTAGTTTTGGCACACGTATGGTATGAGTGTCGTAAAGCACGATCTTTCTTTTTTAGCACAATGGTTACTTTTTCTGATTTCCAGGAAAGAATGTAATGAGCGATGCATAATAATGCGGCAAAACAAATAAACATGAATGCATGCAAATGATAACTTGTTGAAGTATTGCGAATTTTACACAGAACGCTCAATAGAACATAGGGTCGAATAAACTCTAATTTTCATGAAAACAAAATTGTTGATTATATCTTATCAGAGTCAAAGTTCATTTGGAAATAAAACACGAGCACATCAACGATTTTCAATTATTTAAATCATTAGCTTAATCATGTGCTGGCAGTAGTCAAAGAGGCTATGAAAACCTTATCCATCCACTGCCCCGGCCTTTGCAAGCTGGCCACTTCCAGACTTTTTACCTTGACTTGATAAAACCTTTTCTTAAAAGTTTGTGCTTGATTCGACCCCATGTTCCAACGATTGGAAATTTTGATTGTCAATACTTCAACAACCTATCATAGAGAAGATATGATGAATGAGCCGGGCATACTTATGCTATGCATGGGAAATATTTTTATGAAATTGACGCAAGACACACGAAAAATCACCCCTTCTTGCTATCAAACGTGTTGGGTACCATGCTCATGTGGTCTTCAATCACTTTCAAGAAAAAGGAATGTATAACCCCAACATGGTTTGCTTATGGACTTGACCATGGTACTCAACACATGTAACCAAGAATACGGTGTAAGCTTTCGCGCTCCATTGCGACTTTTGGCAACACATAGCAGAATGCAAGACATGAACAAATATATGTTTGAATCATGCATGAATGAACATGGGATGCAAATGATGACGACAAAATGTATGAAATTGCTGGGACAAGCAACATGCTATATGAATATGAATGAAAATGTAATGAATTATGCAGTGCATGAATATGACAGATGATGAATGCAGAAATGATATCCCTTGCGATGGTATGAAGAGACGCATGATGTGACCAAGGAAACAAGGTGGGGTGAGTCTGCTCCGTGCCCCTAATTTAGGAACCTAGCGGAAAGGGTCTAAAAGTCCACTATTCAGTGACAACTTCCAAGGGTAGCTTCATGCAACCTCACCGGCTTATAGAGATATCGTCCTCTTATGTAATGACAATGCGGCGATAGGGATTACCAGCGGCAATGCACCACAAAAAGAGGAAAACTCTAGATGAGGCTTCACTGTCATCAAGCGAGTGGGAGACCCACCATGACCACATATCGACCTCCACTCCCTACGGCTCACACAGGCCTGGGTATAGGGCCCAATATCTCAAAGTGTGTGCAAAAAGTGTAGGTGTCATGTGTGAACGGAGCAACCTAGGAATTACCCAACCTCACCTGCAAAACAATCAGAAAATTCTCAGGCAGATACAACAAGTATAGCATATGTCATCTACCCTAGCATTCAATGGCTCAATTTATTTCTACCTAAAAAGGAGTAACGACATAGCAAAGAATATATATACAAGCATGAGTGAGACAAAGAATAAAAATGAGATCAAAGCAAAACCACGAACTGAACATTAGCGGAGTGAAACAATAACAAACAAGAGCACAACGAAAAGAAAAAAAGGAAAAGAAATAAATATAAAGTCACGATAAAAATGCACACTCGATCAAATGGCTTAACTCTCTAACCAGTCCCCAGTGGAGTCGCCATCTGTCGCAACCTATCCGGCCGACAACAGGGACGGTGACGAAAAAGAAAATAGAATATTTCCCAAAAGAAAGGGAAAACTAGAGGGGAGTCGCCACCAACGTTTATTTAAGGAAAATGTCGGAAAAACCAAAAGATAAGTCATGGTCTACGATTTTAGAGAAAAAAAAGGATCCGGGAGTCGTTTACGCACGGGGAAGGTGTTAGCACCCCACGCGTCCATCACGAAGACGACAACCTTTAATCGAGTGTGTGAAAAATAAAGTGACTTCTTGAATTATTTATCTTCCCTTAAGAACATGAATGATGTTTGCTTTATTTTTGTTTATTTACAAAAGAAAATCAAATTTTTATTTTTTAGAAAAGAGAAGATTTTATATTTTTTGTTTTTTAGGTCGACAAGGGATTTGCCCTTGCTCCTACGTATCCCCAAGTGCAATGAGGAAATCAGACTTACGTAGTTCTTTTGTTTGAAAAGAGCTTGATTGGATTGATTTTATCTTTTTTGAAAGATTTGTTCAAATTGCGTGAAAAAGGATCATTAAGGTGTTGGACCTTGAAACGACATTGATTTTAAAAAAACGAGGAGAATTGCTTAAGGCATTGGACCTTGAAGCGATCTGGAGTAATTTGTGATTTCGAAAAAAGGAATTGAGTGATTCTTCATTTGAGTACTTTTAGCTTTTTTAGAAAAGATTTTTAATTTGTGGTGACTTTATGAAATCAAGCAAGTCGGAGACCCAGCATGATATTCACAAATCTATCCACGTGTTATTGAAACACTACCAAGCGAGTCGGAGACCCAGCATGGAGTGCATGAAACAAACCACGTGTTATTGAAACACTACCAAGCAAGTCGGAAACCCAGCATGGAGTGCACAAAACATACGCGCTTACTAAAGAAAACCAGAGCGGAATAAACATAAGTGAATAATTGTCATAGCAATACATAATCAAACAAATGAAATGGAAATAGAAAGGGATAAAATAGAAGTGGGAGTACATTTAGTAATTAGGGGTGCATTCAATAAGGACAGGGGTAAAAACAGCAGAAATTATTTAATTACAAAATGGGCCAGGCCCAACAGATTAGAGGTGTATTTATGAATATGGGGAGTGGGAATAACATTATATGTGATGTACCAAGTGGGTCAGGCAACAGAATGGGGTTTACAGTTATCAGAAAAAGTGTCGAAAAAGTATTACGAAATTCATAACTGTATCGACAGGCCCCAGTGCTAAAAAGGATGTACTTATTAAGTGTGGAGGTACTAAAAGTAAATTAATTATTTTTGTTTGTTTGTTTGTTTTGTCTTTTTTAGTTGGGCTAGGCCCAAATAAAAAACAAGGGGGTGAACTTATCAAATGAGGGGTGTAAAAAGCAATTTTCTTTTTCTAGGGTTAGGGTTGGAACCGGGTCAGGACGACTCGGCCCAACCCGCACTTAGCAATCGGGCACAGCAGCTGTAGCAAAGCTGCACGAAAATTAGGGTTAGGCCTTTGTAACCTTTCTAGGTCACCACCAAAGGGGGCCGGCGGCGCGGTGGTCACCGTGGTGAGGCTGAAATGTGGCGGTGGTGCAGTGGTGGTCGTGGTGGTGGCTCACGGCAGTGGCTCTAGTGGTGGTAGTTGTGGTTTGTGTCGTTGGTGGTGGCCGCGGTGGTGCACGGTGGCGATGGTGGCCGGTGGTGTTGGGACGTGGTGGTGGTGGCCGAAAAAGAATCTTAAAAAACGAAAAAAAAAAAAAAAACTCTAAGAAGATAATAAAAATGCAAGGAAAAAGAAAATAATAAGATTACAATAGATCAATAGCCAAATAGAAACAATGGAGATAAGCAGAATTTACTCAAACCAAAAGAAATCACAGGAAACAAAAAAAACGAAAATGCAGAAGGGAGGGGGAGAAGATGAGAGAAGAAGAGAAAGGAAGAGAAAATGGAGAAATGAAGGGTCACCTCAGAGACCCCCTTTGATTCCCTTGATCGGATGACAAATGGCGATCTCCGATTGGCTACTTCTGTCTTCTCCAGGATCCGCGCTGTGCCAATTAATTTTTTTCCTCCTCTCCCTCTTTTCCCTTTGTGCCTTTTACCTATTTCCTTTTACGTTGCCTTCTTTGAACTAATGGGCCTTATGGCCCATTTTCCTTTCTTTTTGCTCTTTGCTGCCTTGTTTTCCTTTTTGTTATCTTCTTCTTCTTCTTTTTTTTTTTACTTGCTATTATTATTTTTTTTTTAAACTGTTATATGTATATTTATTTATGTATTTTTGTTATCTTTTTTTTATACTTGTTATTATTTTTTTTCTATTTCCTTTTTCCTTCTTTTTTTTCAATTTTTTATTAAATAATAATAATAATAAATTCCTTTTTTTGGGTACCCGAACAAAATTAGGGTATGATAGCGTGCAATTGCAGGCTCAGCGCGCGTGAGATACTCGCTCAGCGGATTCTGCAGAAAAAATTTCACCTGTAATTCTCGCTTAGCGCACAAGTTCAAGCTTAGCGCGCAAAGTGCATGCTCAGTGCGCACTTTCAAAAAAAAAACTCAAAAAAATTTGTTACTTTTTTAATTTTGCTTGTATTTTGTTCTAGAGTATTTGGACTAAGCGTGCCAATTGCGTTAAGCCTAATTAACTCTCTGTCTGAAAATTTAACGAATTGCGCTAAGCGCGCATTGTCGCGCAAAGCGCAAGTGAATTTAGTAGGTGACGGGCTAAGCGCGCCGTCTCGCGCTAAGCCCAGGCTTGTTGGGTTACTGCTATTTGGGGCGCGCATCTGCTAGCTTAGCGCAACCTATAATAACTTAAGTTCCAAAAAAAAAAATCTCATGCTAACAGCGTGGGAATGGCACCGTTAGCGTGGGCGTGACGCTAGTAGCGTGGGAAGTGGCGTCATTAGCGTGAGATTGCTCCAGAAGGCTTTTCTTGCGCATATTTGGCGCGAGTAGCGCTAGGATCGACGCTATTAGCGCCAATATGGCGTGATTAGCGCCAGAATGGCCTGGAGACCCCTCTGACTCGAATATCTGGCGCGATTAGCGCCAAAATGCACCAGGAAGCTTTTTCTTTCGAATTGGTGGCGCGATTAGCATGGGGTGTGGCGCTATTAGCGCGGGAACACGTACAGGGGCCCTATAAAAGGCTACTTTCGCGTTTTGGGAGAAAAAACTGTTTCTCTTCCTCTTCCTTTGCCATTTCTGCCATTGATGAGCTTCCAAGCTCCATAGACCTCCATTCTTTGGCTTAAACACCTTCTTTTACACCCATATCTTGGTGGAAATCATTTGTGAGCCATAATCCTTCATCCATTTCCTTTAAAAACCCCTCAATCAGAGAAATCCCTTTCTCTAGGGACTTCGTAAAAACTCGAGTTTGGCGAGGAACGGCGTAGATTCTTGGACACCCAAGCTAGGGAAAGCGGTCCACGGGTCTTTTTGGTCGTCATTGAGGTAAGAAACTCGAGATTCACTGATTAATTTGTGAATGGGGGTTTTGGGTGAATAGTGACCCACTTGTGATAGAGCTAGAATTAGCCTTGGGTCCTTTAGAAAAGTGTGTTTAGAACGTTGTGGTGATGAAGGATTAGCTTTCAAATGTTAATTTGGTGAACTTTGATTATGGACTCTGATATGTGCATGTGTGGCCTGTGTATGATGAGTCACTTGATATGATATGACATGGAAGAGCCTTGAAAATTATTTTGGGTGTACTTGAGAGGCTTCTGGAACGGGTTTTGTGTGTGAAAGGAACCGTTCAAGCCATATATTGAATTATGAAATATTTGGGTTTGTATAGAACTTGTGGCTCTGGTGTTGTTTGCACCGAGTCCTGTGATGACTCTAGTGCCTTAATTAAACTGAGATAGACCACTGAAGTTCTAAGAGAGAGCTTGTGTATGATGAGCCTTGATAAACCTTAGGTTAGAAGATTTAAGGGATTATGGGAAGGATTAGCTTTTCCTTTCATTATAACGGCTGAAGACCATTATTGATTGTTTGTTTCATTCCTGATGTAGGGCGTGAGACTCATACTGCTGGTGGTGGACACCACGAGGCCGGGAGAGCCGGTTTTGAGCTGAGATCAGGTAAGCTCATCGTTCTTGGGGATGTTTCCCTTGCTTTTGTTTCACCATTCCCACTAGGGTGATGGTTTGGTATGCCATGCATTTGGATATTGTATGTTGTTGTTATACTAAGATATGTATGTGATGTTGAAAGAAATACCGTTATGGCATGTTGGCAATTGATGTTAGCTAAACACTATGATAGTGTTATGCTTTGTATTGATTATGAGATGAATGTGATGATAATGCTGTGTGATGTGATTGTATGAGAATTCTCTGGCCAGTAGAATAGGGAACTATGGACCCCTTGGGAATGTGCCCTTAATTGGATGATCTTCCTTGGAAAAAATCCATAGGCGTCCATGTAATTCCTGAGAGAATGTGCCCTTTAATGGATGACCTTTCTCAGGTATGGGCGGGAAAAGTCCTGAGGGAATGTGCCTTTAATTAGATGATCTTCCTCAGGCTTGGAAAGGGGGAGTCCTGAGGGAATGTGCCTTTCAGTAGATGATCTTCCTCAGGCACTCAATTAGAAGTCCTGAGAGAACGTGTCCTTCAATGGATAATCTCTCTCGGGCAATGTGTGATGGGTACATATGTTGTTACCCCTATACTGTGATATGCATATAGTGAGTTACATGTGAGTCGTGAAGGCCAATTGTATGAATGATGTTTATTTGATATTAATTATGTTTTTATGTGATTGGAAGTGAACCAGGGGGAGGGAAACCTCCAAGAACCCTGAGTTTACTGAGATTATTATCTCACCCCTGTTGGGGCTCATGTTGCAGGTGATGATACAGGAGTGGCTGATAGATCCCAAGGCAAAAGGCCTGAGCAGGGATAGTACTGTTGATAACCCTAGGCATAGATGACTGAGCATGTTGGCTCACATT